>JAXQQM020090738.1:0-37548 GCA_034641835.2 Pinus albicaulis
CAAGTAAGTCTTCCAAATTTTCATCTTCTTTTTGCATCATTTTGAATACCTCATCCTTGTGATTGGTGGGCATACAATAGTCCAAGTATCTATCCAAAAATGTTTGTTTCATATCATTCCAAGTCCTAATAGATTGAGTGGCTAATCCCATGAACCATTTCAAAGCAAATCCCTTCAATGTTGAAGGAAACAGTTTGAGTTTTTGAGAGTCTTCCATATAGTCATAGGTTCGGCACACGACTTCAAACTCAAACAGAAATGTTTCAGGATCCTCACTTCGCAATCCATAAAAGTTGGGGAGGACCGATGGTGAGATATTTTTCATTGTTGTATGAGTTTCCTCATCAACTATAGGGAATCCAAACAAGTTGTCTCCTTCCCTATTTCTTCCATTATTATCTTCACCATTGTTGTCTCCATTGTTTCCTCCTTCTCTACCTCTACCTCTACCTCCAAATCCATCTATTATTTCCTCTGCCATGATAGTTTCTTTAGAGTCCTTAAAGTCCTCTGGTTCTTCTATCAAGGGAGGATGAGAGGGAGTCTCTTCCTTTTCTAAATGAGATTTAGTAGGTGGTATAAGAGAATCCTCTAATTCAGCTGCTCCTTGAATTCCAAAAATCTTAAGGCTAGGGGTAGATGGTGGTGAATCTGGTCTATGCCTTGAAGAAGATGGAGTTGTGAAAATCGAACTCTTGGCTTTAGCTATAAACCTTCCCTAGAATCTCTTGCCCTATGCATGTCATTTTTTATTTTTTTTATATTTTTGAAAAGTTGGGCTAATAATTCTCTTTCTGATCTTCCAGGTCACACTAGGTGCAAGAAGAGAGCATACTTAAGAAATTACTAAACCAATAACTCTCTTTTCTGATCCTCCAGATCACACTAGGTGCAAGAGGAGAGCATAATTCAAGAAGTTATCAAGTTTTCCCTTCTTTTATGATTTTATGTTTTTTTTTTAAGAAATTGGCTACCTAGTTACACTTCCCCGGCAACGGCGCCAAAATTTTTGGTCAATTTAGTGTGTCCTAAATTGCTTCATTTAATTTGTCAATCCGGGATTCGTAAGCTGATGAAGTGCGGCGCACTATATGTGCAAGATAACCTATTTCTTAACTTTTTTTCGTTTTTGGTTTTCTAAGATGAAATGGAAATTCTAAAATGAAAACAAGTATTGTTATGTTTGTTCAAGGAAATGATATCCTCTGTAATGATTTACCAACTTGAAACTTAAAAAGGAATTTGAAAATTACAATGAAAAAACTTGAAAGGAAATGAAAATGTGCTGCTGAAATGAAAAGATGCTGCTAGTCTAATGAATCAAAACAGTGAGCTAGTGAGCATGAAACCAAACTATTCTTGCTGCTGTCTAAACACAAAATAAATTATGCTGAAAGAAATCCAAAAGTTGCAATAAGGTAAATCTAAATCAATTTACATCAACTTGTCTTCTGATCCCTCATCATTAGTCCAGCTATGATTTTCGGAAGTAACCATAAACAACTTGAGTAACTGATATCTAATTTGCAGAAAGTAAAATAATATCAAACCATACATTTATAATTCAATCCCTCACCATCAGTCCAGCTGTGGCTTTCGGAGGTAACTGAGGATGTCATGCACAATTTAATATATCTAAATTTGCAGAAAGAAAACTAATACCAAACTACACATTTCATAATACAATCCCTCACCATCAGTCCAGCTGTGGCTTTCGGAGGCAAATGAAGATGTTATGAGCAGTTTAATATATCTAAATTTGCAGAAAGAAAACTAATACTAAACTAGACATTTCATAATACAATCCCTCACCATCAGTCCAGCTGTGGCTTTCGGAGGCAACTGAAGATGTTATGAGCAGTTTAATATATCTAAATTTAACTACTGAAGCAAATGAGCAAAACTGAATTAAACAAAGAAGTACTGAAATTAAACAGAAACTAAGAAAAAAAAATTAGCAGCAGAACAATGTTAATTCCATGTCATTAGTCAAAAAGCTATGAAAATGCCCGGGCTGCCTATCTATAACCTGAAACAAGAACACTGATCAGTGATTAATAACATAAAACATGAAAGACAGAAGTGAAATGGAAAGCATGAAAGTTTATAAATAGAAATGAAGCATATGTATCATGAAAAATGCAATGTATAAACATGTGAATGGATTATGGTACAATGAGCTTTAAAGAAATGAAATAAGAACTATACAATAATGCACATAACCTCAGCTGAGCAGGGGCCCTCTACACTAGCCTTGGCAACAATCTTCAAGTACGAATTAAGTCTGAAAACAGAGTCTTCTTATATTAAAATGTAGTCATAACAGTAAGGTAGTATTACGGCTCAAAGGCAGCGTAATTACACTACAGAGCAGACTAATAAAAGATAACAGAGACTAACATCGACTAACTCCATATGCGTATGCAAACGCATTATATATAACAAAAGGTAATGTAACTGATTTCCTAAAGTTTATGCTAATACAAAACACATAGACCATTACGTCCACGGATCTAGGATCATGGCCGTGTTGGAAAGTAAATCTATGAGGAGTGGATGCTTGAATTCGGCTATGGAGCCATGTACAGATGTCAACTTGTCCTCCGCAACTCAGAAACGGCCATATGAACCTTCACGTGACACGAAACAGAGTCCTGTCACCGTGAGACTCTATGGTTGACTTCCACTTGGACGCCTTTGACCGCAGCTTCTTTAGATGAGTTTGCTCGAGCCAATAGGACACGAACCATGTCCACATCATTTCTGACTTGCCCATGTGGCTCGTTTCTCCTGTAGACACCTGTAACATAGAGTTTCACAAAATGGCTGCGGAAAGTTGCAGCAAATGCGGAAAGTGGCAAGATTTCACAGCTAAATGAACAAAATCTAAATCAAACAGAAGACACAAAAATATAGTTAAAAACCATGTTAGATGCTCTTTTTCAATTGATATACAATGATATTGACAACTTGGGAGGTTCATGTGAGTGAAAAAGGTATAGAAAAGTGTATGGAAAAGATGCAGAATTGAGACTCAACAAGCATCAAGGATGTCACTACTCGATGGTTACTGAAGCTATAATCAGATCTTGGTGCATGAAAAAGATCAAGAAAAAACTACCTTCACAACACCTTGGGGAGCTTTCCAGTATGCGAAAATGCCATTTGTTCTGAAGAATGCAGGAGCCACTTTCCAGCGAGCAATGGACATTTCTTTTGCCAATGAAAAGGATGTTTTTTTGGTTGTTTATTTGGATGATCTGACAGTGTTTTCTGGTTCTGATGATGAAAAATTGCACCACTTGAGGATTGTATTTTAGTGATGCAGAAAGTTTTGGATTTCTCTCAATCCAAAGAAAAGTCTGTTTGGCATGGATGAAGGCAAACTACTGGGGCATATCATCTCTAAAGATGGTATCCACATTGATCTTTCAAGAGTGGAGGCAATTTAGCACATATACCTCCCACATAACAAGAAGGAGATTCAGGCGTTTAATGGTAAGATGAACTTTTTGCGCAGATTTATACCCAATTTGGCTGAACATTTGAGAGAAATGACTAATATGTTGAAAAAGTATAGCACTGTCAAATGGAGTGAGGATGCTGTCAAGTCATTTAATTTGGTAAATTTTTCTCTGTCCAATGCCCCAGTCTTGATTAGTCCCGATTATACTCAATATTTCATTATATTTTCATTTGCATCAGAGCATACCATGGCTGCGGTATTGATGAAAAAGAGAGATAAGATTGAAAATCCCATTGCCTTTTTTAGTAGGACCATTCCAGATGCTGCCTTGCGGTATAATATCATTGAGAAACAAGCATTGGCCCTTATAAAAGCATTGAAGGATTTTAGAGTATACATTCTGCATTCACATACTATAGCATACATTCCTAATGCAGTAGTAAAGGATGTCCTGATGCAAACTGATCCAGAGGGAAGAAGAGGTAAGTGGATAGAAGCAATGTTGGAATATGATTTGGAGATCAAACCCACAAAGTTAATCAAAGGACAGGGTTTAGCAAAACTAATGGCACAATCAAACCTGCACGCCCTGGATATAAATCTCATAGCAGCAATGTCAGAAGATGAGGATGATGGTTCGCTTGTTCCAGGTTCAGACATTTTTCTCCAATCCCCATGGTATTCAGACATAGTTTATGTTCTTCAGCACTTTTTTCCACCTCTCGGGATGTCTAGAAGCAAAGGTAGATCATTAAAACTTAAGTCTGCTAAGTTTTGTATTTTAAACAATGCTCTTTATTGAAAAGATCAAGGAGGTGTTCTACTTAATTTTTTGGTTGAAGATGAGGCTCAGCAGGTGATGCATGACTTTCACAAAGGTGATTGTGGTGGTCATTTGTTTTGGACAACTATAGCTAACAAAGTGTTGAGAGCAGGATATTATTGGTCCACTTTATTTTCATATTTGTATAAAACAATTATGAGCTGCCATGAGTGTCAAGTTTTCCAAGGAAAAAGAAAACTGCTTCCTGTTCCTTTGAAACCAGTTTCAGTAAATGCCCCTTTTCAGCAGTGGGGACTTGATTTCTTAGGGGAAATCCATCCCGCATCATCAGCACAGCATCGATGGATCTTGACAGGTGTCGATTACTTCACCAAATGGATCGAGGCCATTTCAGCAAGGCAGGCCACATATACGGTAATCATTCAATTTTTAGAATCAAATATCTTGTCTCATTTTGGTTGCCCTGACAAAATCATAGCCGATAACACAATAGCGTTTAGATCTAAGAATATGGTGGAATTCTGCGATAAATACAACATTGTGTTGGGCCATTCAACAAAATACTACCCACAAGGCAATGGCCTGGCAGAATCATCAAATAAATCTCTGATAAACATAATCAAGAAAATGCTGGAAACAAATAAGAGGAATTGGCATCGAAAGCTCGTCAATGCGTTATGGGAAGACAGAGTCAGCTGCAAGAAATCCATAGGTATGTCACCATTTGAGTTAGTTTATGGCATTGATACTGTGTTTCTTACATCACTTACAGTTCTGGTCATGAGACTATTACAAGAGGCTGGTAGTGAAGAGGACAATAATCAGTGAAGGATCAATCAAATGATCCATATTCAAAAAACAAGGGAGGAAGTTTCTCAGAACACTATTCAGTTGCAGGAAAATATGAAGAAAATATATGACCGTAAGACCAAAGCAGAAAAATTTCAGTTGGAAGATGTGGTGTTAAAATGGGATGCATGAAATGAGGACAAAGGGAAGCATGGTAAGTTCGATAACCTATAGAAAGTACCGTATAAGATTTCAGCATACAGGGGTCAGAATGCTTTCTTGCTCACAGATATGGATTGCCAATATTGCCCTGGAGGACCCGTGAATGGTAGGCTTTTGAAGCATTACCACTTTTGAGAGAATGGATTCAAAATTATGTCACAGTCATTGTATATACCATTGCCATTGTTGGTCAGATTTAAAGTACACAGCCATTGAAGTTTGGGCCCGAAGTGAAGGCAATAAAACTTGAATGATATGTGTAAGGTTTTCCTATTTTGATTTCAGTTTTTAGTCATAGTTTGAGTCAGAGTCAGTCTGCATTATCTTAGTCTTCAGTATTTTGACCATATTTTCCCAATGGATAAGGATACTTGGTCTACGGTGTTCTTGGCACCTCCAAGGAGCTACCATCCCCATTGGAGCCAATGTTAGTGTCACTCTTTTCATATTGCCATCAGTGATCAAATTTACTCTTTCTTCATTTGCATAGTAGGAGTCCCATACCATAAATTTTCATCATTCCATTAGGTCATGGATTCATCGATGGTAGTGGTTTTTCTTCATTCTTTCCCTCATGTGAAAACTTTTTGATTCTCCTCTCTATGGTATTCATTCATAGGGTTGGTCTCATTAGGTTCTAGGGTCTCATCATGGTCAAATTAATGAGCCAAATGTCAATAAATATCAGCAAGGTCATGAGGAGGTCAAATAAATTCAAAGGAACAATATCTAGAAAAATCAAAGAGTTGTTCTATTAAGCTTGATGTAATTTTCACCTCAAAACATGTTTTGAGGTGAAAACATGACACTTTGCCTTTATTATCATTTCTTATGTAATTTTATGTCTTCATCTGTAATAAGTTGAGTTTTAGAAGTTGCTATCTCCACAAAGCCACCACCCTGATTTTCAAAGGTGTTTTCCATAGTATTTTTAATGTAAAATCATGTTCTAAGTATGTCCATCAGATAGAGCCCAGAAAGAGCTTTCCAACGATATATCATGCTCCCAAAACTGACTCCCGGATTGGAAGATATGCCTAAGTGAATAAAAGTCCCCAAAAGCCTAACCTTACCCCTTTTTCTCATTTGTCCCTTAGAATTTATAACTTCTACCTTTTCATATAATTTTAAAATTTTTCATTGTAATTTCCTTCTTCCGATCTGATCGCAACCCTTTTCCTCCAATCCGATCGCATCGCATAAGTCCTGATTGATCTCCTTCTGATTGAAAATCACCGATGCGATTGACTCCCATCGATGTGCTACTCCTGATTGCATCTTCACCGTCGATCCCCCCTTTTGATCGGATGGCTTGCAAAGCCTTCGCACCATCACAATCGGCATTTCCCGTAGCACAGCTCCTACTCCACTCCTCCGCTGATTTGCGATTGTGATTCCCCTCGGTCCCACCATAAAACCTTTCCGCCCCGCTCCAAACAAAAGTGTTTTTTCCTTTGTAAAAGCCATAATTTGATTTAAAATATTTCTTAAGTCCCTCATCGCATCAGCCCGTCACAAAAGTTTTATGTCATAGTTCCCTGCCTTCCATTTTTCCAATGCGATTGATTTTTCACGACACTTCTGATCGCTCCATCGCAATCGCATATCGCAATTCCCTCCGCGATGTGTTAAAACCGCTCCCCTTTCTGATTGAAATTGTGAATCCCATGGGTCCCACCTTAAAACCCTTCCACCTTTTCAATAAAAAATGGTTTTTCCCTATGTAAAAGTGTAAAGCTCATTGTAAATTCGTTTTAAAGGTATTTCCCTATTACTCCTTTGGCTTATCCTTTACCCCCATCGCATTTCTTCCAATCACATCACAATTTTCGTCGCATCGTTCCAATGCGCCCTCCCACTGCGATTCCTGAATTGCGATTGCGATTTCCCCATAAAGACCCATTTCCCCCTATACACTATCACATCACAAACTTCCAATCACATCGTTCCAATACCCCTTCCCCCTTCTGATTGCAATTTGAGATTTGCGATTGCGATCTGGGCCCATCTCCCTTTCCCCTTCGCTCTTTTTCAATCAAAAAGGGACTTTTCTTTGTTAAAGGGCAGATTTCATTTTTATTGGTTCCAAAGGGTTTTTCTCGGCATAAAAGGGAGTTTCAACAAAGAAAAAGAAACAGTCAAGGCTGAGAGATAAATACAAACACAGAAATATCTCAACATCTACAACAACGATGAAAAAGGGATCTGTTCTTCAGATTTCCTTTTTTCGTTCATTGGGCATGACAGCAAATTCCTCCCGGCAGTCGGATGTATTGCTCCTTCTTTTTAGGGGTATATTGTTACTCTTTTTCCTATATTCAGTTTTTAGTTTCTAGGTTGTTGAAACAGCCCCTCCTTCTGTGGATCTACTCCCCTCAAATTCTGTCTATTTGATGTAATTTTTGAGTCATTTGTAAGGGGGATTATAGTGGAATAAGTTGGAAATCCTTGAGGCCGTTCTGCACTCCATTTGTAACAGTTTAGAAAGGATTTAATAAAGAAATTCAACACTGTTTTATGGGATCCCTGTGGTATGGATTTTAGCACTGTTCTTTCCTTTGTGATCATTTGTTAATTGTTATTTTTTCCATTCATTCATTCATATCTCTGGTTGAATGTTTTCAAGATAGATAGGTAGAATCCATTACATAATGCTCTGCCTTGGGAAAATCATTCAATATTTTATGTTTTCTGCTGTTTGAAAATGATCCATCTCCTATGCCCTTTTCAGCTTCTCACCAAAAGATACACATTCCATCATCATTATTTAAACTAAATTGTTAAAATCCGTGCCTATCTTACCCCATAAAATACCTTGTATCTCTGATTTAATTCCCCAGTTTCAAACTGCCCAACCCCATCTTGATCCTACAACCCTGAAAATTTATAAAAACATTCCAAGTATTATTATACCTTGCCTAAAATCAGTTCGTAGTTATATTTCATTGAATATTTTTCACAGAGAGAGCCCTCTCCTGACCTTGTAGGGCTAGCTACAAGGCTGAGCATGGTTTGAAGGTTACCTTGATTTTCCTTCCTTCAACCTAAGGTTCAAATTAGGTGATAACACCTCACGCAACGTAGGCTATAAATTTGTTAGACCGAGCCTTTAAAAAAATGGATGTATAGACCCAACAAAATGGTATGCATCACTGAAGGCTTGAAGAAGACTCTTATATAAACAACAGGTCAATGAGGATAAAAGAGGAAAATCCTCAATATTACCACCTTGCAACATAACAAGGAAATACACACTTGAAATAAACATAGTCAATATATTGCAACAAAGGAGAAGGTTGTTCATGCTAATAGTGTTGTATCATAACCAATATTCTTACATGTTATACCAATTCCCTTAAAAAAATAACACAGCATACCAGTCAATTCTGGAAATATGAACCACAATGTCATGTCTCATGTATTACTGAAATCATTCCAAACCAAAAATACAAGACTCATTCCTTAACATGGACAATACATGGGAAACATTTATCCTATGAATTTTTTGGAAACTAATTCTAGGACTATGATTCTCCACCCAACCATAGATGGATGCAACCAATTCTCACTTGCATCTATCACCACCAATCCATATTCTAGTGCTTGAGGTGGAGTGATTTTATGAAATGAAACCAAAAAGTGTTATCAATTGAATGGGATTTTATGAGGACGCAACATCTTCACCCATCAGATACACATATTTCCTATCAGTCTTCCATAATCACAACCAGGAATAACATCCTTAGTAGGATATCATACAATAGAGAATTATTGGCCCACTGTTAGGAGATGAGAATCCACACTATAAGAATTTTCTTCAGTGGATAAGCTTTTGTTGGATAGAAGGAATCACTTCTCAAGGTGATTCATCAATGAGAAAAACACCTGAGTTTTCCCCCCAAGGAAACTCTTGGTGGTTGCTTAGTGTCACAAACACTTGAGTGTTTCTTCCCCTATGCAGTAGGTCCTTTAATCACCATGCTTCCAGATTCCTTCAAATTTCAGTCAATTGTTTCTCTTTGTAATTTCTTCTCAGCAAGCCTCTTCTTGAGGATTCTTCAGTTGGTATCTCAATTCTTCCTCCCAGCAAGCCTCTTTTAGAGGATTATTCAGCTAGTAATTTTGTTCTTTCCTTTATTTTTTTACCCATCGCTCTTCCTCCTACATTTTTCCCCTTACACACTCACAGTTTGTAGGTGAAATAGTAATTCTTCCCCACCTCATGTTTGTCTTCAGGAGTCTTCATATCTCCTTCTTTTGTTTCCCCTAACTGACAAAATGTTTCTTCCTTTTCCTAAGCGCCATCCAACCCAATCATCTTGGATAACATGACTATGCCATCTCTGTTATGTTTCGTCTTATTTTCTTGTTGTTAGAGTCCAAGGACATTTGGGCCAGTCCTTGCCTCTAAAGTTAGCTTTAATTCTCAGTCAACTTATTTAATTTCATTTGCCAACCATGGTTGATGCATTTATTTATTTTTGTATTTCCTTGAGTGATATCCATCTCAAGCAAACTGGAATTCATGTTCCATCTCTCGGACTTTGTGTAATTAAAATTATTTAGAATTGGGGGATAACTTCACCAAGGATATTACATATAATATATTATAATAATTTAATTAAGGTAAGACAATAGTATTAATAAATAACTATTATCATAAAATAGTATTGATATATATGTAATAGTAATAAATTAATATAATTCTACCATAATAGTAACATTATACGATAATATAGTAATCATAAATTATAATAAGGTATATTAATAATATTATTCTAGTAATATTGTTTTCTTTTTTCTTTTTTTCTTTTTTTAAGTTAGATTTCAATTCATTATATGAAAATTACATAATGTACATTCATAAGAGTTTTAATTATAGTTTTTACAAGAAAAAAAAGGAACTAGCCATCGCAAGACCATGACCAGGAGATTCATTTTCCCAAGAGAAGGAAACTAGATATCCTCCTAAGAATTTTGTATAGAAAGTCATTACAAAAAAAGTCATGAGAGTAGCAAAAAGTAAGAACAAAAAAAGGTTATGTCATGGTGCTCAAGAGAGAAGAGAGTAGGCTAAAAAATACTTGTCTGGAAACTTCATTTCATCATGTGACTCCACTGGACCCCCCCATTCAACCTTCGTTGGCCCACAATAGTCATAGTATTTCGGTAATGAATGCGTAGTTGGATGAGGAGAATTAGAGCCCACTAGGGAAATTATTGAAGCCTCACTATTGTTCAACAACCCTAATGTTGGGTCCTCCATTTTTGGGAACCTAGATGACAAGATGGAATGCTGACAACATTTTTCCAAAGGTAACCATTGGGAATTTGTGGGGGACATAGCTAGAAAGGAGGAAGGAACCTAATGAGAAATAAAACTTATAGAGGAATGGTAGAAGAAATCAGCCACAACAGAGCAGTAGAAGCATCTAAATGAGGAAGAAGGTGAAGCTATTGAGAGAGAAGTGGCAGTCCAAGCAAGTGCAGGAATGTAAAGAAGATTGATGGGAAAAGGAGAGGGGGAGAGTACTGAAATGTTGTTGCAAATCCATTTCAACCCGCATTGTGCTTGTTATCTTGGTTATCTTGGTTTTGTATTGATCTATCATGTTATTTTCTGATGTTGATTGTGAGGCTCTCGAGCAAAATGTAATGGTTTAATCCTGCATGGATTAATACTAAAGGAGCTTATTTGGATACCTACACATTGTATGGATGGTTACATGGTTTCTTAAAAAAATTAATATGGTTGTATATGTATGGTATTTCCTCTTTTTGTGTTCATGATATTTCAGGATTGTACTTCCACTTGATATAATTTGGGTTCTTTGACTCCTTCGTCTCACATGTGATTCCTCTCGACATCAAACTTCAACCCTTATCTGACTAAGGTCATGGCATGCCTTGGGTGAGACTCCTTATTCATCCTGGATAAGGTGAAAATGTCAGCATTGTGCTAGACTATAGCAGAGCTTGTTCGACCCTTTTCTTGAACCCGGTGTCTCAATGATGTTAATATTTTTTCAGCAACAAATGGTTCTATTTCCCGGACCTGAAATTTTAAAAAGTGGTTTGGAATATGGTATCGAGAATATTTAAGAAGGACCTGCAAGATTGGTGGCATGAAAAAGTGGAATGGTTCATCTCTCAACAATATCAACTTCATTGATAAGGTGTGGAGAGGTTGAAGGAAAATATCTTGTACACGAAACTAGCTAGCTATGAATACGAGATATTCTAGTGCAAATTCCCACAGGATCTCCATAATTGGTTGCATAAAGTGCAAGTAAAATTAAATACCAACAGACAAAGTTGATCTTGTCGTACATGGACTCAAATGGATCTTTTCGAGATACATCGACTTAACACAGATCTGACGTGAGCTTTAGATTTTTAGGTGCAGAATGCTCTATAGTGTTACATTATTGAGTTTTCCACCGAGATTCATTAGTCCTTATCTAAATCTAAGGTTGTGTTTAGGTCAAGATTGCGAGGAAGACAACTAAAATAAATCTCATTGTGGGTTAAGGGTCTGATGGTGGAGGATAACAATTTGGTGTTCCAGAACCTAACCATGACAACTTAAACGCTTAGTACTGGGGTAAGGACCTAAAGGGAGGGATGCTATAGAGTGTGGAACTATGAGAATATCAGATAAATGGATGCAAAGGACTTCTGAAAGGCCAAGGATACGAGGGCGCAAGGATAGTGTGGCTAGCTAAGAAATAACAGGAGAGGTATATACGGGAAATTAATAGATGATAGAAGGGAACACACCAAGAAGGAGCAGTGTTAGGATGTCTAGAAGAGGGAGAGGAAGTGGAAGTTGGTCCTTTAAGAAGAGCATAGACACCCTTAGAAAATATGGGCTAAAAGGGTGACATGGACCCCTCCCTACTAGTGGAAATGGAAATGTTAGATGGAATGGGCTACATAGGCTCTAAGGAAGTCCTGGATGATAACATGCACTTTTCCATAAGGCGATTATTTGCAGAAAATGATGCCTCCATTGTAATCAATGACTCACATCCCCATAGCTCAAGTAGAATCTCCCCCAACCTTCCCCTAGTACTTTATCATAATCCTGATAATTTTTTTTCTAAGTCACTTAAATTCATAAGAGTTCACAGTGTGCATGTTACGTACAAAGCTGGTGTTAATGGCAATAGAACTAGTAATAGTAGTAAAAACCTGCAAGGATCATTTCATCCTCGATTATGGGGATTATACTCCTCTCACAATTTCAGTCAAATATGGCGGGATCATTCACTAGATATCTTGAGTTCTCTGGTAAAGGGAACAATGATGTAGAGCAACATTGGTATCTTTGTGAATCCATATGGAGGGATTTTCAGACTTGTGATGTTGTAAATTTAATTGAATTCCAAACCACTCTAAGGGAAAGAGAATTGATATGCTTCATTAAGTGGTCTGAATTGCACTAGAATACAATGGTAGATGATGTCAAATGAGAATTTGTAAATGAATTTAAGCTTCCCCATACAAACTAGCAGGGGTTGTCTTAGCTATGGGAAATCAAGCAGCGAGAAGGAGATACTTCCTGTGAGATAATTCATAGTTTTAAGGATGTCATTGGAAAGTTGAGCTACCCAATATATCCAAATCATCAATGGGATTGGTTCATTAAATCATTATTGACCCTTACTCGCACAATGTTGTCTCAGCAGAAAATTGATGAACTACAAGATGCTTTGGAGAAGGTGACTCAAATTGGGGCTATGGCAGGATACCCGGATGAGTCTTGAGCGGGAGAAACCCCTCATGACCCATCCATTTTAAGTCTGCAACATAAATTTTGAACCTAATAGAGAAGCCGAGGGATCTACAATTGGCACGACATATGAAACCAAATGTATGGTGTAATTATTGTCTTGTAGAGTGTCATATTTCTATGGAGTTCCCAAGGTTGTGAAGCCCAAATACTAAAGCTACACTAGTGGGACCATATGGATCTATACTTGCTGTAGGATTTGCGCATATTGGGATGCAAGGTTTATACACAGGGTGCACCCAATTTCATGTCTTTCCAAGTCAATAGAATGCAACACCAACTGAGTATTGCGAGATATGCAAAGCATATGGGCATCTCCCTCACCTCTATCAAATTCTACAGAAGTATTACAACATTAAAAACAACACCTTTTTTGAATTCTATGCTTTTCCAACTCACCATATTGATTGGTGTAGAGCACATAATTCCCTATTTGGTCACTTGGATCAATTGGCCTACCAAATCAATGAGACTCCTTGAGGACGACAAGGCGGAGTAACAAGGGGGGGCATAACAGGAGGCAACAGTCTGATTCATTGTTATAACTGTGATCAGGAAGGGCACGTTGCATGAGATTTCCCACTACCCATAAGACCGTGGTCCTCTCAATGTATAGTTAACACACATGCAATGGAATATTGTCCAGAGCTAAATGCTAGATGGGAAGAACAAAACTGCCAAAGGGGAGAAAACTTAATAAATGTGGAGCCAAGGTTTCCAGATACAGCTCCCCTCTCAAAAATTAACATAGTCACTCGTGGAGGGAAAAATAGTGGAGCTAACATGGGAGCCACTAAATATCCTAGGATTATAAGACTAGCTTCACCAAAGCACTCTTATAACCCTGAAAAATAGAAGTGGTACTACAAGGAAGTTGCAGAAAATTTTGAATAAATTAACACTAGTATGGGAGGCTCAAGAATAATAGCCAAGGTCCCGAAAATCTAGTATTTTTTACCCGCCGAAATCCAATTATCGACCCATAGAATAACAGTTTAAGTTATTTCTATAAATTTTGAATGACGATCATATGTTTGGATAGTTGTAGGAAAGTCTTAAATCGGTTGCCAAGGATGTAGTGGCTGAGTGAGGGATCATTTATGCCAACCTACCAGAAAGGCATTCCAAGAGGGTGTGAAGGAAAAAGAAGAGAATGAGAAGGGAGTTATGGATAGACACTCAGATCGCGGGTCTCCAAATTAAGGATACAATGTTGGACCTAGGCTCAGATGTGAATATTTTTCTGAGGAAGACTTGGGATGCCCTCGGAAGGTCGAAGTTTTCATTTTTTCCAATTCAGTTGCGTATGCAAAATCAATATTGCATCCTTTCGATTGGACAAATTGAGGACGGAGAAGTCGATATAGCGGGGGTGAAAACTTATGTTGACTTTGAAGTGATAGACATTATGGGGGAAAACCACCCTTATCTGACATTTATTGGGATAGACTAGGATTTTGATAGTTACGCGGTAATTGATCTAAAAAATGAATTGGTCATTCAAAGTAGAAAGCGTTAGAGTGATCCAATCCCTAGGCCCATATCAAGGACCAAGGTTCATAGAGTTGACAGATGATAGGTGTTATGCAGAATCTATGAATGCAGACAAAAGTATCTTCCTTAAACTTGATGGCCTAGTCTAAAAAAACAGAAATAAAATAAGTTAATGTTTCCCGTAAAGTAAATAGACAATGGGATGAAGCTACCTAGAATAATTTGTATGCTTCTCTCCTCTTTTGGATTGTATGCTCCAATGCTATATCTGATCACTAACCTGCACAATCAAACAATACAAGCCAATGATATATGACATCTATGTAGAATCATCTAATAACTTTATTCAATGGATTAACATGGAATTAAAATATATGAAATCATAACATCATATATAGGAAAAAAATGAACTCTTTGTAATAATAGAAATGGAGAGAGTTACAACCAAATATAGGATTTTATCTTGTATAATATCCCCTCCAAGATGATTTGTGCTTCCTTTCCATAAAGTGTACCTCTATTTTATCCTAATGCATGTAATAATGAATCTCACAGTAGCAGCATGAGGGTAATAGCTATCTCCAAAATCTAACCCCTAGCTTATGGATGGCCAAAAATATATAGAAGAGGATGGTAATTTAATATTTTTTATCTATTTACCACTCTAGGCTTGAGATCCACTCTTGATGGGAGGATGAGCTGAAGTAATAAGGGGTGAAATATCTAGAATCGAATAGGATAGGATTTGAGACTTTCATCCAATGTAAATAGTTATAACAACTCATGGAAGCTTTAGGAATAGGAAGCTTTGGGATTATTTTTATTTTCCCCAAATTTCTAGAATCAACGTACCCCCATCAAGGGGAAAAATGTTCGTGATCAATGTGGGTCCAGAGAGGGCCAACTTGCTGGTGAATGCTGGTCTCTAAAGATCCAAGGTGTGTTGGGCCTAAAAGTCACTGAAATGAAGGAGTTTCAGGTAGAAACTTGGGGATTTGAGAGATTCATGCTTAGGGCTTTGTGTAGGGAGGATGAAAAAGTTTTAAAATTTTTCAAAGGACGTGAATGATTTGATCTCGCTTGAAGGACTTACTCCACTTCAACATAGTTTCCCTAAATTGAGGTCATAAATTGTCAACCAGGGTTAGTAAACTGTTGAAGTGAAGTGCACTATATGTGCCTAGGTATTTGTTTCTCACTACGTTGTGTTTAGTGTTTTTCCAATGTTTTTGGTTTTGTGTTTTTTATTCTAAGAGGGAAAAGAACTAAGTTTTGGCAAAGAGAAGTTGTTGGTCACACTAAAACAGAGCAAAACCTATTCTAAATTATGTATGGCTCTTGAGAACAGAAAATGCAATACTTTAACAAGAAAAATAACTCATAGAAAGAACTCAATAACTCACAACATGAACTCAATAACTCATAACATGAACTCAATCCCATTCATTCATTAGAAATATGTTGGAATAGTTTTGAGAAAAGGATAAGTTAGTGCCATGGGGTTCTGCTAAGTAAACAACCACCTACAAGATCACAGAGGAAATCTTATCCATGGCTAGAAATTTGTTGGAACATATTTGGAAAAGATAGTCTGCAACACAGTGAGGAATTCTACTCTAAATTAACCTATGACACTAGAATTGATCCATTTTGCAACTTAAATTGTCACTACTAAGCCTTATTCGGAAATTAGAAGTCTTTTGGAATAGTTTTTGGGAAAAAGGCTATTTGCACAATTATAAGAGATTGCAGAACAGTCAAGGGCTTGAACTGATATCACTAATTCCTGTCCATATGATGATGTGTTGGAAGAGATTAATAACAAGAGTAGTTTGCAAATAATGAAGGCCTTGAAATCTAATGGAACAAAACTAGCATACAACTGACTAATAAAACTAACAATACAATGGATAAAGCTGAACTAAAATGCAATCATTCAAACTTGAAATACAGTGACCACAACTGTACTAGAATGCCATTATCCTAACTTGAAATACAGTGAATAGAATCTGAGCTAGAGTGCCATTAATCTAACTTGAAATACAGTGAACAGAAACTGAACTAGTGCACCATTAATCTTCGGAGTACTACAACTACACTTATAATGCAACTAATCACTGAAATGTTTCAGCTCTGTCTCATTCGGGGTTAGTGGTATTTTGGAATAATTCATAGAATAGGACTGGCTGTAACATGTGATGTAAATGAGCATAAAAACATAAATTTCAACAAAACGCAGTAAGCTCTGAAACACCACAGCTATGTCTCATCCAGAGTTAGTGATATTTTGGAAGAGATTAATAAGAACAAGACTAGCTGTAACAACTGATGTAATTGAGCACAAAAACATAAAGGTCAAAGAAATGCAACTAACTCCTAAAATACTACAGTTATACCTCATTCAATATTAGTGATATTTTGGAATAATTCGTAAGAACAAGACTAAACTGTAGCATCCAATGCAAGTGAATATAAAACACAAAGTTCAGAAAATTGCTTAAACTAGGAATGCAACAAGGCTAAAGTTACTTATATAAGCAATGTGCACAAAGCTTCTCGGGCAGTAGGGGCCCTCTACCACCGGATCAGCATACAAATATCCTCAAGATTGCCTCATATCTTGCAATAAAGCGATGCTTCTTTCATTAAAGGAAAAGTATTTAAAAAACAAAGTATTACGGTCTTCTGAGATCTAGCAACAAAACATAAATCTAGCTAGTTGTTTCTCGGTCTCCCAATTCATTCTTATAAGAAAATTACATAACTTCCCTTGAGATAAAATAGGAATAATTGTCTTTCCCAACTAAAATCAAATTAGAACTCTGGTAGTGGTCTCGTACTATGATTAAAGACATCTATACAGTCCTTGTCCTATTAGAAGTCTATCTCCTAGTTTTGGTTTCCCACGTACATAACCACCTGTACAATTCTGCTCAGACTTTGTAGGGAGCAAGGAAAGATGTGGATGAAGTCTCGAATTCACCCATATGCGTTTTCTTTGAGGTGACACCTGGAACCTGTGAAAACATGAAGACAACTGCGGAATCGGCTACTAGCTACAGAATGGCTGCATTCTGTAGCTAAATCTAGTCAAAAATTACTACAACAACAAAACCATGAAAGTGTAGCAAGTTAGTCATTATATACATTCTTAAAGAAACTTTAATTAATCCTATTGATCATTTAAGCCTGTAATTGATAAGGAACAAAGGAAATGAAGTGAAATGTGGTGGAAGAAAAGGACATCTTTGGGGCTCAACATACCCCCACTGCAAAGTTTTTTCATGTCCTCATGCAATCAACCCATATATTCTGAGACTTCTGCTAGGACATCTAGGCTCCTTCTTCTGCTTTGCCTGATATTTAATGACCTCCTAGGCTTCTTTATGACCAACTTGAATCTCAAATTTATAAGTGCCCTGCTCAGCTTTTTGTTTTTCTTCTTCAATTTCTCACTAGCCTTGTACAACTTTTCCATTTGCAGAGAGAGAGTTGTATTCATATCACTTTTCAGCTTAACCTGCTCCCTTAAAATGTCATTCTCATTCTTGATATGCCTATTGAGTACTTATAACTCATATTTGTCTCTTCTTAGTACATCAATTGCAGATTTTGGTGGGCTAGGAGTTTTGTCTCTACTTTCTAAGGCTCTCTTCTCTAATGTCTCAATATAATTATAAATTTGTTGTTGAGCTGGGTCTATCTCCAGATTTTATTCATCAAGATCCTCTTCATATTGGTACTCAGGTGATCTGGCAGTTGGTGTCTCTTCATCCTCAATGTTTATGATTCTCGTTTGTCTAATCCCTGTTTTCTTCAATATACCTCTAAGTCTGTGGCTTCGTCTTGGTTGAGATGGTCCTTCACCTCTCTCCTTGGCATACCTTCTTATCATCTTCTCCTTTTTAAGATGTTTCCTAATTTCAGTCAATTTCTCAGAAATTATCTCTTCACTGTCCTCTTGTATAGACTTACCAATTTTAGTTTCAACAGCTTCGGAAATTTTCCTTCTCCTGCTTCTTCTTGTAGGCTTGCCTTCAGATGGAAGTTCCTTGGGTTCTTCAAAGTGATTCCTTACTAGAAACTCATCCCAATTGTCTCCCACTTTTATCAAATGATGTTAAATTAGGATTTTAACTAGGCTATGGTGGTACAAAGTGGTTTCCAGGAATTGAACCCTCTTTTGTACATTAGAGGCCATTCTCTTCAGACTATGAAGAAGGAAAAAGGGTAAATTGATTTCTTCATCTAAGAAATGCATCATTAACCGAATATGATAAACATAGAGGGTACCAAACCTTCCCTCACAAGTTATAATTTTTTGCAAAATGAGCAACATATTCCGCCATTTATTCTTCAGTGCTGAGCTAGGAATACCCTTCTTAAAAATGGAAACATCCATACCTGGTGTTTTAAGCATTTGCCTCCATGCCTCATTATGAAATTCCCTATTTTTGAACCACCGTTCTCCTTGCCTGGGTAATTCCGTTGCTTCTGCAATAAAAGCCTCTGTAATAGTGAATTTAATATCTCCTATTTCGACCTCTGCTCCATTGAAGGACCGTGCAAATGTTTTAGTTACCTCCTTATGAAAACCATTAATTTTTTCCAAGAATTGGAACCACCCAGCCTACTGTAGCATTTCTTTTCGATTTGTGGATAACCCTCCAAGTACTTGGTTCCAACTGGTTCGGTTCTTACTATGAGACCCATAACTTATCTTTTCAACCTTCAATTTAATGCTCTTCTATCCACTGTGAAAATGGTTGTTAAAGAGTTTTTTTCTTTTTCTTTTCAAAGGTGTTGTTCTCTGTTTATGCAGTAGGAATTAGCTGCGGAAGGATGATATGAAGAGATTATAGAACGAGTGAAATGTGGTGAGGGTGATTTACACGAGTTAATGAATTTGAGAACCATCATCGGAGAAAAGACCGCAGAAACATTTCGTAAGCAATTCAAAATCATCATTGAATACTTCGGCTGGTGACGTGACTGATTAGGTCACTTCAGTACTTTAACCATTAAGTTTTAAATGATGATTTGAAATGGCGGAGTGGAAGGGATTTTGTCCAAAGTTTTTATGATAGGTTTAATAGGCATGATCAACACGAATAATTAAAACAACTTTTTGAATCATATATGACCTAACTATACTATAACTTTCATATTCTGTCATCATAATAATTTTACAACTTTACCTTTTCCTTTCCTTTAACTTTTGTGATTTTGATATGCTTTGTCCTCCTTTGAAAATCATTAATTCTTCAGTCTTCATAATTCCTTTGATTTTTTTCTTGTTGACATAGGTGTGCAGGGTCGATTTGCTGCTGGATAATTGTCTTCAGGATGTCTGGCTGCAGAATGTCTAGCTGGCTACAGAATGTCTGACTAGCTGCAGAATGTACCTGTAGGAACTTTGAAACATGGAATGGAGTGTTGTATGAAATGGATCATGAAATATAGTGAAATGGATCAGGAGTGAGGTGAAATGTAATGGAATGAAATGAATCACAATTGTGAAGTGGAATGAAACATAAAAGTGGTCTGCAATTTATGATTTGTAACACTCAATCTGCAGAAAGAGATCAAATTTAGAAATCTGAGATGGAAATGAAATGGACCATGGAATGGAGTGAATGAAGTATGGATGAATGGAATGAATGAAATATGAATGAATGGAGTGAATTAAATATGAATGAAATGAGACATGGTGGAGTGAAACTTATGATTTTGTAATGACTGCTTGTAGAAAAAAAAGCCAGAAGGATTCTGATTTTTACTTTATCTTTTCTGTTATAACATGCTAATCAGTGATTAGTTTTCATGTTTATACTTTATTTATTTATTTATTTATTTTATGCTTTTGAATTCAGAAAATTCAACTAAGTTGATGAAGAAGAAAAATTCTTCTTTATTAACTTCACATCACTATTTTCCTGGAATCTCTTGACAAATTCTTCTCTTGAAAGTGGCTTATGATACAGCTTCAATCTATGACCATTTACAAGAAAAGTGACCTTATCTTCATCTATTGTCCTGATTTTTATTGCTCCATTGTCAAAAATTCTTATAATTTCATATGGCCCAAGCCAATGTGTTTGGAATTTACCTTGAAAATCCTTGAACTTTGAATCAAACAAGAGAGCCCAGTCACCTTCTTTGAACTTCTTTTCCTTGATGTACTTGTCATGCCATCTAGTCCTTTGTTGTTGGACTATACTTGTTTTCTGAAATGCATCTTGTCTGATCTCATCCAATTCATTAATCTGCTCCAATCTGTGCTTTTGTGCCTTTGTTAGATCAAGTCCTAGCTGAACTGCCATTTTGAAAGTTTGAATCTGGAACTCTATGGGAAACAAAACTTGCTTTCCATAAACAAGTTCATAAGGAGTATGGTTTCTTGTGCTTCTCCATGTAGTTCTATAGGCCCACAAGGCTTCAGGAAGCCTATCTACCCAATCTTTTCTATGTAAATGGACAATATTTGTTAGGATCCCTTCAATAACCTTATTAGTAGATTCCACTTGACCATTTTCTTGTGGATGATAGGGATTAGATTCTATGTGTCTGATTTTGTACCTCTCCATCATTTGTTCCACTATATTTGATGTAAATTGAGCTCCTTGATCTGTAAAAATTTCCCTTGGGACACCAAAACGAGTAAAAATATCCTCAAAAAGAAAATTAACTACAGATGCTTCAGTAGCAGAAAGTAATGGCTTGGCTTCTACCCATTTGGTAACATAATCAGTGCAAACTAATATATATTTCTTTTGTCTTGATGGAGGACTAATAGGTCCTACAAAATATAAAGCCCATTTTTCAAAAGGTTCAATATGTACCTGAGGCTGTAATGGCATCTCACCTGAAGGAAAAGGTTTCCCTACCCTTTGGCAACTGTCACACCTTCTGACATACTCTTTAGCATCTTTAAAAAGGGATGGCCAATAATATCCTAAATGAAGGATCTTATAAGTTTTTCTTTTATCAGCAAAGTGTCCGCCACAAGGTTCACTTTCTCATGACCAAAGGGACTGCACTAGGGGAGCAATACCATACCACGTGGGTTCACATTGGGGGATTTATATTGAGGAAAAAATGGCATAATATATTGGGGGATATATAGGGGGTAAAGGGTTTTTATATTGAGAGGTATAAAAAATGGAGCTCAAAGCTAGTGAAAAAATATAAAGGGGTATAAAATATGTTAATGAAAAAATGGATACCTACAATATCTAGTGGAAGTAGGGGTTTTTTAAATTGGGAAGGTGTATTGGGTTCATATTGACAGGGGGTTAAATAATGTGATTTTTAGTGGTATTTTCCAATATGTAGTCAAATTAAGGGTATTGTTTAATATGCCACGAACGCACGTGATAGGATAGAGGTTGATTGAGTGAAGCCCCCCGTGATCATGACATGCCTTGAGGATCTCGCATTTCATCTTCCCAAACACATCTAATGATAAAACTGACCTTTTTTGCATAACTCATTAGCAACCCATGAATATTTTGCACCGTCATAAATGATCTTTCTTTTGTCTCTTGCATTCATTATTGAAGAAAATTTCCCTGAAACTAAATAATTAGCAATGTCAACAAACCAAGGAGTTTGAGTAGAAATTGCAAAAAGATATTCATCAGGGAATTGATCTTCAACTGGAGTATTGTCTTTGATGTTTTGGAGTCTAGATAGGAAATCAGCTACTGTGTTTTGTTTTCCAGGCCTATATAGAATGGTAATGTTGAATTCTTATAAAAGCAATAACCATCTTATGACTCTGCCATTAGTAATTGATTTGTTCATTAGATATCTAATTGCAGAGTGATCTGTGTGAACAAAAGTTTCATAGCCTGTTATATAGTTTCTGAATTTGTTTATGGCATGAACAACAACTAAAAACTCTTTTTCAGTTACAGTATAATTTAACTCTGAAGGAGTCAAATTTTTACTTGTATAATAGATGGCATAAGGAATCAAGTCTTTTTGTCCCAATACTGCTCCTAGAGCTGTATCTGAGGCATCTGTTGAAATATGAAAAGGTAACTTCCAGTTAGGTCCCCTTAAAATAGGTGCTTCAGAGATTTTTGTTTTCAGGGTCTCAAAGGCTAACTGGCAATCGGGATTCCACTTGAATTCACAATCTTTGGTAAGTAATTTGAAAAGTGGAGATGCTATCTTGGTGAAGTTTTCTATAAACCTTCGATAATATCCTGTAAATCCTAGAAAACTCCTAACATATTTTTGACAACTTGGAATAAATAAGTTAGAGATGACTTCAACTTTTGACTCATCAACTCTAATCCCATCCCCTGAAATGTGATGTCCTAAAACAATTCCTTCAGTAAACATCATAAAACACTTTTCATGACTAAGTGAAAGATTTGCTTCTTTACATCTCTTTAAAAAAAATTCCAAGTTTGTTAAGGCTTCTTCAAATGTGTTTCCATAAACTGTGAAATCATCCATATATACCTCTACACAATCATGTATTAGATCTGAAAAAATTCCTAGTATTGCCCTTTGAAATGTTGCAGGTGCATTGCATAGTCCAAATGGCAATACTCGGTAAGCATAGGTACCCCAAGGACAGGTAAATGTGGTTTTGTCTTGATCTTCAAGTGCTACTTGAATTTGATTATAACCACTAAACCTATCTAAAAATGAGAAGTACTTTTTGCCAGCTAATGTATCTAACACCTGATCTATGAAAGGTAGGGGAAAATGATCTTTAAGAGTAGCTTTGTTTAATTCCCGGTAGTCAATACATACCCTCCATTTACCATTTTTCTTTGGCACAATTACCAAAGGAGAAACCCATTGACTATCTGAAATGGGATAGATAAAGTTGACATTTAACAATTTCTACAATTCTTCTTTAACAATTTCCCTAAGATTTGGATTCATCCGTCTTTGAGGTTGTCTGATTGGTTTACAATTTTCCTCTATGTAGATGTGATGAGTGCAAGTATTGGGGCTTATCCCTTTCATATCAGTGTACTCCCATGCATATGCAGAAGAATGTCTCTGTAAGATCTTGACTAGCTCTTCTTGTTGAGATTTCTCTAGGTTCTTGTTTATGTTTAAGGTTTTGCCTGGAAATATCTCAATTGTAGAGCTGCCAAATTTATCCATGGAATAAAGAGACATCTACCTTGATGATAAAAACTCAATGTTGGATTCTTCTTGAAATTGTTCATGCTTATATTCCGAAGAGGATTCAAAGTTTTCTAAGGTATTCAAAATCTGGCTATCTTCACTAATTTCTGAAATTGTGAAGAGAGGTTGTAAGTCTTCCTCATCCTCTATCCATTGAGTATCATCTAATTCTATAATTGTTCTTGCTGGAGGACACAAGGTAAATTTCTTGGTTGAACTACCATTAGAGATGTACATATCACCGGATCTACAACTAATGAAAGCATCAGTTGTAGCTAACCAAGGTCTTCCTAATATAATAGGGTGTCCTCCTAGATTATTCTTAGGAGTTAGGATCATGAAATCCACAGGGTACTCCCAAGAATCTAGGGACACTAGAATGTCTTCTATTACCCCATCAGGTTTGATCACAGATCTGTCTGCTAATTGTAATAATGTGGGTGTAAAAAGAAGATTAGGAAGTTTCAATTTATCCATGATTTGTCTACTCATGATATTGATTGCTGCTCCTAAATCAATAAGTGTGTTTTGGATCTCAATTCCATTGATGTGTATTTTAACAACTGGATTTCCTGGGTCTAGATACTTTGGAATGGCAATCTTACCCATCATGATATCTGCTATTTTTCCTGCCAGTTGAATTTTCTTTGTCTCTCTTATTCTTTTTCCTGTTTTCTTCATGCTCAACTCCTTTATTGTCTTTGCTAAGATTGGAATTTCCTTGATAGCTTGCAATAATGGGATTTTAATACAAACATTTCTCAGCTCATCTAGGAAATCATAATTAGGCACCATAATTTGTTTTTCTACACCTCTATCAATTTGTAATCTTTCTGGAAAGGGAGGTGTAGAAGTGGATGTTGATGGCTGCTCTAATATAGGAGTTGAAATTATTGGTTCTTTTTGTTTTGATTTTTCAATGTTTGGGTCTTGGAAAGATGTGTTCTCTTCAAGACTTTTATTTATCCGTAGAGAATCTTCCTCAGAATTGTCTTGCTCTTGTATGATTATAGAAGGTTTCCTCTTTTCAAGTATTCTTCCAGACCTAAGTTGAACATCACTAAGGTCTAAAGGAGTGATCAAATAAGTTGGAAACTGTTGGCCTTCTATCATGTATGTGTTCTGAGGATTTTTATTGTTGGGGTTTGGTATAGGTTGGGCAGGCAACTGATTTGTTTTCTGAGGAAATGGTAATGGAAGTGGTTGATTTTGATGTTGTGGATTTTGAGGATTTTGTTGAGGAGAGAAATGTGGATATGGTGGATAGGATGGTGGATATTGGTAATACTGAGAGTATCTTCCATAGGGATTTTGTGCTCCTTGCGCCCAAGCTTGTGATTGATTTTGAAATTGGGGCCAAGGTTGCTGCCAAGAATTCCAATTTAGTGGGGGTTGATTATACAACTGATCATGAAATCCTTGTGTTTGAGGTCCTTGCCAAGGTCTCTTGGAGACAAAATTGAGAGGTTCTATGGAACTTGTAGGAGTTTCTTCTTGAAAGACAGCTTTAAGACCAGGAAGTGAAGGGAAACTCTTGGTCTCATGTTTTTCTGAACAAATTACACAAGTCTCCACAACTTTTGCATCCAAAGGGCACTCTCTCAAGGCATGTTTCTTTCTACATTTGGGACAAAAGATTGCTAAGGCATCAGATTCAGTTTTCTGCTTGTTTTGTAACTTAAGGGTGTCTATTTGTTTACTAAGACTCCCCAAGATATCAGATTTGAATTCATCAAGCATATGTCCTATTTTTGCCCTACTCACTGTCCCAGAAGCAGACTTACTTGCCCTTGCAAGAGCAGGGTCTCTTGGTCCTTTTACAGTTTTAGATTTCCCTCTTGAAAGGTTGATACATAATTCAACTATTTCAGGTAATGTAAGCTGAGATATATCCCCTTTTCCCATCATGTTAAGGATATCTAACCATTCATCCCTACTTTTCTTCAACAAGAGAGCTTTCAAGGTATCTTGGTCTAGGTTTTCCATTTTTTCTCTTTTGATGTTGTAGTTAAATCTCTCCAACAAATCTTCCAAATTTTCATCCTCTTTTTGTAGAATTTTAAACACTTCCTCCTTATGGTTAACTGGCATACAGTAATCCAAATACCTCTCTAGAAATTCTTTTTTCATGTCTCCCCATGTCCTAATAGAACTGTTGATCAAACTCATAAACCACTTCAATGCTGCTCCTTTCAATGTTGAAGGAAATAGTTTAAGATTTTTAGAATCTTGTAAGTAGTAATAGGTTCTACATAGGACTTCAAATTCAAATAGGAAGGTTTCAGGATCTTCAGTTTTAATTCCATAAAAGTTTGGAAGGACAGAGGGTGAAATTTTTTTCATAGTTGCATTGGTTTCTTCATCTACTATAGGAAACCCAAAAGAGCTTCCCATTTCTCTTCTACCTCTTCCTCTGCCTCCTTATCCTTCTACACCTCTACCTCCTTATCCTCTACCTCTACCTCTACCCCCTCCAAATAGTGTGTGTTCTCCATTAAAGACTCCTCCTCCCCCTTCTTCTGCCATAGTTGATTCTTCTGTGGAAGTGGAAAAGTTTATATCTCTAGCAGGGGTCCTTGAATCTTCTTCTAAGACAGGTTCAGTGGATGAAGTGGAAGGTGTTTCTAATGGAATATCTAATCTTAAGTCCTCTGAGAGTCTAGGATCAGTAAAGGATGGAATGTGGGTTTGAGTTGAAGATGTGCTGGCTCTTGGTCTTGGTGAAACAAGTGGTGTTCTAGGAATCAAGCTTCTGCTTCTTATGAATCTACCCCTTGAGTCTCTTTCTCTATGCATATCATTGTTTTTGGGAGGTAAGAAACAAGGCTACCTAGTTACACTTCCCCGGAAACGGCGCCAAAATGTCTGCTCAACTTAGTGTTCCTAAATTGATGTCATAAATTGTCAACCAGGGCTAGTAAAATGTTGAAGTGAAGTGCACTATATGTGCCTAGGTATCTGTTTCTCACTATGTTGTGTTTAGTGTTTTTCTAATGTTTTTGGTTTTGTGTTTTTATTCTAAGAGGAAAAGAACTAAGTGTTGGTAAAGAGAAGTTGTTGGTCACACTAAAACAGAGCAAAACCTATTCTAAACTATGTATGGCACTTGAGAACAGAAAATGCAAAACTTTAACAAGAAAAATAACTCATAACATGAACTCAGTCCAATTCATTCATTAGAAATATGTTGGAATAACTTGTGAAAATGATAAGTTAGTGCCATGAGGTTCTTCTAAGTAAACAACCACCTACAAGATCACAGAGGAAATCTTATCCATGGCTAGAAATTTGTTGGAACATATTTGGAAAAGATAGTCTGCAACACAGTGAGGAATTCTACTCTAAATTAACCTATGACACTGAAATTAATCCATTCTGCAACTTAAATTGTCACTACTAAGCCTTATTCGGAAATTAGAAGTCTTTTGGAATAGTTTTGGGAAAAAGGCTATTTGCACAATTATAAGAGATTGCAGAATAGTCAAGGCCTTGAACTGATATCACTAATTCCTATCCATATGATGATGTATTGGAAGAGATTAATAACAAGAGTAGTTTGTAAATAATGAAGGCCTTGAAATCTAATGGAACAAAACTAGCATACAACTGACCAATAAAACTAACAATACAATGGATAAAGCTGAACTAAAATGCAATCATTCAAACTTGAAATACAGTGACCACAACTGTACTAGAATGCCATTATCCTAACTTGAAATACAGTGAATAGAATCTGAGCTAGAGTGCCATTAATCTAACTTGAAATACAGTGAACAGAAACTGAACTAGTGCACCATTAATCTTCGGAGTACTACAACTACACTTATAATGCAACTAATCACTGAAATGTTTCAGCTCTGTCTCATTCGGGGTTAGTGGTATTTTGGAATAATTCATAGAATAGGACTGGCTGTAACATGTGATGTAAATGAGCATAAAAACATAAATTTCAACAAAACGCAGTAAGCTCTGAAACACCACAGCTATGTCTCATCCAGAGTTAGTGATATTTTGGAAGAGATTAATAAGAACAAGACTAGCTGTAACAACTGATGTAATTGAGCACAAAAACATAAAGTTCAAAGAAATGAAACTAACTCCTAAAATACTACAGTTATATCTCATTCAATATTAGTGATATTTTGGAATAATTCGTAAGAACAAGACTAGACTGTAACATCCAATGCAAGTGAATATAAACACAAAGTTCAGAAAATTGCTTAAACTAGGAATGCAACAAGGCTAAAGTTACTTATCTAAACAATGTGCACAAAGCTTCTCGGGTAGTAGGGGCCCTCTACCACCGGATTAGCATAAAAATCTCCTCAAGATTGCCTCAGATATTTCAATAAAGCGGTGCTTCTTTCATTAAAGGAAAATTATTTCAAAAACAGAGTATTACGGTCTTCTGAGATCTAACAACAAAACATAAATCTAGCTAGTTGTTTCTCGGTCTCCCGAGTCATTCTTATAAGAAAATTACATAACTTCCCTTGAGATAAAATAGGAATAAATGTATTTCCCAACTAAAATCAAATTAGAACTCTGGTGGTGGTCTCGTACTATGATTAAAGACATCTGTACAGTCCTTGTCCTATTAGAAGTCTATCTCCTAGTTTTGGTTTCCCACGTGCATAACCACCTGTAGAATTTTGCTCAGACTTCGTAGGGAGCAAGGAATGATGTGGATGAAGTCTGGAATTCACCCATATGTGTTTTTCTTTGAGGTGACACCTGGAACCCGTGAAAACATGAAGACAGCTGCGGAATTGGAAACTAGCTACAGAATGGCTGCATTTTGTAGCTAAATCTAGTCAAAAATTACTACAACAACAAAACCATGAAAGTGTAGCAAGTTAGTCATTATATACATTCTTAAAGCAACTTTAATTAATCCTATTGATCATTTAAGCCTGTAATTGATAAGGAACAAAGGAAATGAAGTGAAATGTGGTGGAAGAAAAGGACATCTTTGGGGCTCAAAAGCCCCATTGACCGGATGTGAAAAATGGCCTATAACAATAGGGAAAGAAACGAAATGTTAGATGAGATAAAATCGACTATGACAAGAAGAAAGAAAACTATATCCTTTGAACTTATAAGGATTTATTAATTGGAGGAGTATTCATTTTTCGAAGGTCGACTTCGAGGCTACTTGGGATGATTGGCAACAGGGAATATACGAAATCAAAACAAAGAGTTGCGCCACAATCCATCGGATCAACTGGGTTGGCACTGAGGTACGATAATCCCCTACTTTTAATGGTATGGATTCAATTAATACTTTTATCAATAGAGTTAATGCAATTATTCTTGAAGAACACAAGTTTCCCCTAATGAACGTCACCTTACAAGTGATGCAAGCAATGTGGTGGGGATCTCAGCACATTCATCTCATAGAATGGGACGAGATCAAGACAACGATGAAAGTCATATTTGGACATTTAGGGAAGTACCCATAGGACTTTGTGAAGTATATGGGGAAACACTTGCAAGAATGTGAGGCTAGATGGAATAGGGAATGAATTCCAAAGGATCTGTAGGTACATATCTTTGTACATACCCTGGGGACCTTTCCGAAAACATGTTATGTAAAAGAAGAAACAAGGATACAAACTGGTGATTGGGATTTCCTAGCAAATCAATTCGTCAACAAATTTTCCTTCTTAGATAGTGATGAAAGGATGACCAACGCTTTTTGGGTCTTTAAGCGAGTCCTTCTTACAACTGGGAAACTAACGGAAGGATGTGTAGATCGGAGCACTACAGAGCATATATATGGATTAGGATATCATGAGGCCATATCCTATGAAAGGGTAGACAAAGAACCAAATGAGGATGATCTTGAGGAACTGCAACATCTGGAATTTAAGGAAACTGAGGGGGAACGAAAAAATTAAGGATGGGCCTATGATTGATGGTATGAATCTACTACCTTTAAATTTATGGAAACACAACATCGGGACTGATGAAAATATGAAGTTGGCCTCGATTGGAGTGACTACTGGGATGAGAAGACTACCAAAGAGATCTTCGATCTCTTAAAATAATATGAGGACATGTTCCTTTCATTTTTTGCAGAACTTAAGGGGATTAAATGGGAATTAGGGGAGATGAAAATCATGCTTAAGCAAGATGCAAAACCATTGAACCATCAACCATAGCGACTAAACCCAAGGGTTAAGGAGAAGGTGAAGAAAAAACTAGATAATTTTTTAACAACAAGGCTTATCTTCCCCAGTTGATGAAGTGGAACGCGTTAGTCCAATTTTTATACGAAATAAAAAGGATGCTAATGAAATTTGAGTCTATGTGGACTACTGCAGTTTGAACAATGCCTGTGTTCATGATCCTTTCCCCACCTCTTTCAGAAGCAAATTTTTAGACAACGTGGCATGCAATTAAGCTTATTCCTTCATATATGGATTCTCTAGTTATCATCAAGTCCAGATTGCAGAGGAGGATAAGAAGAAAACCACATTCACAGGGGAATGGGCATATTATGCATACCATGTCATGTTGTTCAGATTAAGAATGTGTCAGCGGTGTTTTCAAGGATTATGATTGATACTTTTAGATATTGTATCCATAGGTTCCTAGAAATATACATGGATGATTGGACCATTTATATTTTACTAAAGAAACACTCTAGTCTTCTCAGAGTCATGTTTGACCGATGTAGACAGTTGCAAAACTCACTAAACCTAAAGAAGTGCATATTTGGTATCCCCTTTGGAACACTCTTGGGCCATACCATATGCAAGGAAGGAGTGTGCGTAGATCAGGCTAAGGTCATCACGATCCTAAACATGAACCCACTAGCAAGTTTTAAATAGTTGAGGTCCACACTAGGCCACATGGGGTATTACAGGAGGTTCATCCGCAACTATGCCTCGATCACTACACCAATGGATAATTTTTAAAATAAAGTTGAATGATTCATGTGTTCAGAAGAATGTGACACTACTATCAATATACTAAAGGATAAATTAGCAAGTGCACTAGTCCTAGTTTATCCATATTGGAATAAACGATTCCATGTTCATATTTATTCCTCAAGTATTGCCTTGGGAGTCATCCTGGCTCATCCTAGGGAGGGTAATCTCGATCACCCCATTTATTTTTCTAGCAGAAATTTATCCATGACAGAGAAGAATTATACTACAACTAGGTGTGAGGCGATTGTAATGGTGTATTCGCTTCAAAATTTCAGGCATTACCATCTGGGGGGTCCGTTGAAGATTTTCACTGATCATCCGGCCTTGGAGTATTTAGTAAAAAATATTGTACTCGAAGGTAGTATTTGAAGATGTCTTATTTTATTCTAGGAATTCACATTTTAAGTAATCGTCAAGCTAGGTCGACTGAAAGTGGGGCCCGATCATATCTCTTAACTAGAGTCAAGAAAAATTGGAGGATTCGTTAATGATCAGTTGTGAGATTCCTATATGTGTCAAGTTGAATTTGTACTAGAATATTTTTAGGATACAACAACATTTATAGCCACAGGTAAATGCCTCGACAGATAAACAACAACATAGTGGAGACACATGATCATTTGTGCTACATATTATCAGTTGATTGCGGAGCAACTATACAAGTCGGGGCTTGATCAAATATTGCACAAATGTTTCCTTGATCACGAGAGACAGGATTTATTATGGTAGTTTCATTTAGGGGTTTCGGGAGGTCATGTTAGGGGAAAGGCCACCGCAAAGAAACTATTGCAGGAAAGGCTATGGTGACCCACATTTTTCCGATATGCAAAGGAATATGCCAAAAGGTATGATGTTTTCCAAAGGGTTGGAAATCCATCACACTGGGATGAACTACCTTTGCAACCAGTACAAGTACTAAAAAAATATGAGAAGTGGGCATTAGAATTTATAGGACCTATCAATCTGCCAACAGGCCACTCCCACGCTAATTACATCATCACCGCCACAGAGTACATTATTATATGGGCTGAGGCCGCACTAGTTAAAAATTTCACTATAGATACCTCCGCCAGATTAATTTTTGAGAATATCATCCCCCGGTTTGGGCGCCCATAGAGCCTCACTAGTGATCAAGGGACCCATTTCATTAATGAAACAGTTTCCTATTTACTCCAGAACTTTATGATACAACACCATAGGCACAAACTACATTACCCTCAAGAAAATATTATTATGGAAATTTTCAACAAGCTCTTAGATAGGGGACTGACTAAGATATGCTCGGTCAACAGGAACAATTGGATGAGCGGGTGCCAGCTGCTCTATGAGCCTATCACACAACTATTAAAATTTTACAAAAATATATTCATTTCCACCTAGAATATGGATGATAGGTTGTAGTACCTATCGAATTCACTATCCCAAGCCTTTTAATTGCACAGGTCACTCATATGATGTAGGAAGAGTAAATTTCAAAGTGGTTGGAGGAAATTTTGGAACTAGATGAGGCTAGATTCATGGAATATTTCCTTCAAACAGTCGAAAAATAGAGGTAGAAGGAAAGACATGATAGGAATATCAAGTGGAAATCATTTGCAGTTGGAGGATATTTTTACTATAAGACAGAAAATTCTTGAAGTTTCCTACGAAGATGCAGATGCATTGGTCGAGACCTTTATTATTGTGGAAGTGAATAAATCATGAACTTTCAATCTTGCATGATTGGATGGTGTCTTATTGTTGGGATGGGTGAATGGTGCATGTCTTAAACCCTTCTAGGGCTCGCACAATTCTGCACCCAATTAATGGCATCTTTGAAAAGAGAATTGTAGGTAGGATTAGGTAGAGTTAGTTATTTATTTGTCGTATATTAGTTGCTTCAATTAATTTAGTTGGTTGGTTATTCTAGTTGAAGCTGTTCCACAATAAGATTCTTGTCAGGTCTCTTCCAATTGCGAAGGTATTTCCACCCCACTGCAACTTCTTGTGGTCAAGGAGTCACACATGTAAGTATTCGTATCTGTAATAATTAAGAAATAATTCCTTGTGTTAGTTCGATTTTGGGCTAAATATTTCCCGTAATATCCATCATAAACTTCTAAGCACCTCCCATCACAACACCATAATTACCCATCAATTCCACCCTCCTTTTTATGTTTTGCTTCATCTGAGTCAGGTTTGGCTCAGTCGTCGTCAGTATTTCCATGGTTGATACGAGTGGGGAAATTTTCCATATTAATTAATTAAGTGGTCTAGTTAGAAACATCATGTCGATATTTTCTATTTAATCTGCATGGAAATGATAAGTTTCTAAAAACCAAGATTCGTGGTGGTAAAATTTCCAAGTCTGGATTTTGTTTCCAATTTCCCTTGTTCCAAGCCCAAGTTCAAGCCCCCTATTTTTTTTGTATATCAGCATCATTTTAGAACAATGAAGAAGATTGTGATCTATTTCCCAGAAGTTGAATTCAATTCAAGAATCACAACGATAGAGTCCCTCTATTGAAAATATGATAAGGCAGTGCTCATCGACAATGACCTCTTAGACTCCTTCCAATTTCCAACACTTAAGAGGTAGGTCTACACCAAACTAGTAGTCAAGGCTAATGGAATTCAATCAATCAGGGTTACATAGGACTTCAAGGGGCATTCATAGGTTGAAGTTATTGAACCTGAGGAATCTTCATGTATTTGGGATGACAAGATCTGCCATGCAGTGTACAAAGCTTCTCATCAGTTGGATACAAGGAGGATAATTATGTATTGACAAGGAATATCCAATACATGTGGTTTACCTTTAGATAATCATAGGCCTATCTGCTATGGGGGTTTTTGTATCCACTGCATTTGAACCAGCTTCCAAGCGTGCGAGGAATGCAGGGAATGATAATTACTATAACAACTATGATACCCGGAGAGGGGGAAAGAGTGCTCTAATAGAGTCAATGAACATACCCAACGCAAAATTTTCTTGGTGTATTATTGTTGGGAAGCTTATGTAAAAATTCTCAAGGAACAAGTGCATGTTGGATACTATTTCACTCGCTGAGAACTATGTGTAGGGTGCAAAGTTGAATTGGTGCAACTTTCTACTTCAAGAATTGTTTGAGGCTTGTGATGATGTAAATAAGAGATCCACTCACTTCATTTATGGATATATTGTTGTTACATTTTCCATGTGGAAATGGTTCCCACCAGATGGTCAAGAAAAGGCTCCAATTACGAAATACCATCCACTTTCTCATTAGAGTCTCGATAGGTTCGTTCCCCACTTTCTATAAACTTCAAAGTTCATAGTTTTGTGATTATGTGATTGGTAGTCCCCTCGTGAATTCAATACCTGTGATGGGCCCCCACTCCCAGTCAGAACCTGTAGGTCCCGAAGACTGGAAACTGCAAAACCTCCAACCAGGTCCAAGAGAAAGAACACGGTCAGCCCATTTTTTGATCTTACAGATGAAGAACCCCAATCACATACTACGTCGCCTATTCTCGAAGAACATCCACCGTCCACTTTCGTTGTGTCACCCTAATCGCACAATCCATCAACACACACAGAATCCACATCCACCACCATATCAAACACCCTACCCTCCATAATACTGCCAGGAATAGAAATAGAAATGGAGATCGACTCTGTTGTCTAATCCATTACTACAGTTACTAGCACAAAAACTTCTCTGACATCCATGTTATATTTATTGTTGGAGTCGGGTCCACTCATAGTCACGGGACATATCATTACCCCTCCCATTCCCATCGTAGTCCAAATGTTACACCATTTTTTAGTCATCTAACTTATTATCATTAGATGGACCCAAGTACACCATGTAAGACCAGTTTTACCCTAAGTAAAACCACTTTCACTATGTTAAAACAGGAAACCCCAAAAGGAAATATTAAACAAACCCATATTTGTTTGATTTCCCTCATGGAATAATTAATTAAACCATAATTTAATTATTATTCCCAGTCATGTTTAACCCAAAATCAAAGAAATTAATTAGATAAACCTTTATTTATCTTATTAATTTCTAGGAATAATTATTTAAATCTTGTTTAGATAATATTCCTTGTTAAATATGACCAAATCACCCACACATAATTAAATAAATCATTATTTATTTGATTATCTTCCAACCACTTCCTTAAAAAGATAAATAAATCATTTATTTATTTATTTTTGACTAATCAAAGGACTTGACCCAAGTAAAATACCTTTTCCCTCCAACAAATATAATAAAATATTCCATAAAAGGTGGATATAGATTTGGTTAACATTATTTTAATCATGCACCAAGATCTAGAATGACCCAATATTTTGTTATAAATAGGAGGGTTTTCCCCATCATTCTTCACCTTTTGTTGCCTACTAGATCACTCTGGATCTATACACTTGGTCTCATTTCTATCATTTGCTCCCATTGAGCTCTACTTTCTACATTGGGTTTTCTACATCTACAAGAGAGAGAAAGCTTAGATCTGAAGTGTTGAGGACTACAAAGAACCCATCCCATTGAGGAGATCTGGATACACCTTCTTGTTTCCTCCCAGGTGCCCTGTAATATAAAAATTCATTCAAAAAATCGTGTTCTTGTCTTGTCTGTTGGATACATGGAGCAAACTCTTTACTTTACTGCTTAATGTCTTTCCATTTATAGATCTGTTTGTTGCAGCATTTTAACTACTAATCGCAGATCTGAAGATGTTTGGCAGCCTCTATTGTTGTTAGGGCTATTAGTTATGCGTAGCTAAAGTGGTTCTTTTTCGTACACTTCGACGAAGAATACATACTAACAAATGGAGACTCCATGAGGGTAATTACAATTTAATTTCCAATTTATTTAAGGGATAAATAAATTAGATACCCACATTGTACTAAGTGGTAACTAAATTCACTCATGTGTGATTGGAATCCCATACTATTTATGTGGTCAATGTTTGTCCTTTACCGGATTCAGTTCATTGTTTTCTTGCTGCAAATTTCAGCAGACAAGTTGAAACTAACAGATACGATGGACTTCCAAGCCTCACTTATCAGCATTGTGGAAGAATGTTATGAAACCAACTCCAAAAATAGAAGAAAATAGAGATCAACGCCTTATAAATAAGCCACTTCGAGGGGCAAACCTCCTTTACATCACATAAATTAACAATTCTTGGATGATACAAATGAAAAAACCTCCTTTCTATATATAGGAGTCCATGGGGTCACAATAATCCTAGCCAACCTAACTATAATAATGTAAGGGCACAATAATAAAAATATGGGGGTTACAAGGGTACAACAATAATAGTAAGGGGGCTACACTAACAATAATAAGGGAATACACTAGCAATATAGGGACCTAACATGCCCCTCTCCTTCAAAAAAGTGTTGTCCTCAATGCTTGAGTAGCTTTGGCTGCTTTTGTATAAAGTTCTCATCCTCCCATGTAGAATCTTCAGTGGGTAAGTTCTTCCACTTGATGAGATACTCTGAAATTGATCGATTTTGTAGTTGTCGAGTTCTTGTTTCTGTGATTGCTTCAGGTTCAAATATTATTTTTGCTTCCTCATCAAGCTTTGGAAACATTGTTTGAACTGGAATTTTTTCACCTATAACCTTCTTTAAGCATCAAACATGGAAAACTAGATGCACTATAGAAGAAGCAAGAAGCTCCAATTTGTATGCCATAGTACCAATCTTTTGCAACACCCTGTAAGGACCATACTACTTTGAAAATAATTTATTATCCTTATTAGCTTGCTTGAGGGACATTTGTTTATATGGTTGTAGTCATAAAAATACTCAGTCTCCTACATGAAAACTTCTCTCACTGTAGTGTTGATCTGCCTATTGTTTCATTCGATTTTGTGTCAAATTTAGGTTATCCTTTTATGAGTTGGAAAACTTGTTGTTGATGCTCGATGTGATCTTCTACTGCTTCAGCCTTAAAATTTTCTCTTTAAGATGATGTGATGGATGACGGATGATATCCATAAAGTGCCATAAATGGGGTCATTTTTGCTACAAGATGGAAGGAAGTGTTATACCACCATTCATCCAGAGGTAACCACTTAACCCATTGTGTTTTTTTATCAAATATAAAACAATGAAGATATCCTTCCAAACATTTGTTCGCTATCTCATTTTTCCCATCGAATTGAGGATGATAATATGAGCTATGAGCTAGTTGTGTACCCAAAAAAGAAAATAATTTCACCCAAATATTTCTAGTAAAAATGGGATCTTTGTCTCTTACAATAATAATTGGGTTTCCATTTAGATTTTGAATTATTTCCATAAATGTAGTAGCAATTGTACTTGCTTTAAATGGATGATATAATGCACAAAAGTGTGCATACTTGGTAAGTCTATCAACTACCACCATGATGACACTCTTTCCTTTGGACTTAGGTAAACTTGTGATAAAATCCATTGAAATCTCCTCCCAACGTTGACTTGGAATGGATAAAGTCTGTAGAAGACCTGGGGTCTTAATTGTCTCAAATTTATTTTTCTAGAAACCAAACATTCTGCCACAAAATTTTGAATATCAGATTTAAGGCCATCCCAAAAAAAATCTTTCTTCACGCTGTGGTAAGTTTTTAAAAATCCTGAGTGTCCTCCTAAGGGAGAAGTGTGCAATTCCAAAAGAAAATTTTTCTTTACTTGGGAATTATTACAAAGATATATGCAATATTTGTACCATAAGGAATCATGTTTCCAACTAAATGTATCATATGTACTAGGATCTTGCTACAACTTTTGAATGAGTGTTGTAATATTCCTTTTTCAGGAATTTCTGCTTAATGGTCCTCAAGGACGTTGTATAAGAGAGGCAGTGTAAAAATTAGCTGAAAGGGGGGTTGGATCCCCTTGTTAACTCACTAAAAATTTCTTTTCCAAAATTTGAGC
>JAXQQM020069250.1:0-109017 GCA_034641835.2 Pinus albicaulis
TGGCTAAACTACATACCCGAGCGTGGACGTAACAGCAGAAACAGAGCCTGAGCACGGACGTAACAGCACGAACAGAGCTCGAGCATGGACGTAACAGCAAGAGCGCCAACGCGGCAAATAGAAACAGAGCTGCAAAAATCACGCGAACAATGAAAACAATATCATTCGCGGGAGATATATTTATAAAAACATAGTTCTGTTGCCGGTTTTCCAAACTTCCGGCAAAAATTATGTTTGCTGCGCCGTCATTGTGCCGTCAATCTAAATGGACTCAAAAGTTCGGCCGAACTCTTTAAGAAAGTTCGGCCGAACTATTATATAGTTCGGCCGAACTTTATAAAATGTTCGGTCGAACTATTGCCGAACAAAATTTTCTGCCCCCGATTCTCACAAAAGTGTAACCCAGCTTCACGTTTCCGCCCTTATAAAAGAAAATAATAATAATACAAAATCTTGTCTAATTTTAATTAGAGCGGAGAGTAGATTGTTTTTTTTATGAAATATTTTATTTAAAACCAACCTAAAATTATATATATAATTTTCATCAAATTTCTTCCCAATACAGGATTCGCTAAATACCAAACCATAGAGATGGATGACAATCAGCTTTCCACAGATTTCTTGAATTACAAGGAAATCCATACTCCAAAATTTCAAAGGTTTATTGTAACATTTTCTTAATTTTTGTTACAAGTTGGTCGTACATAAAGGCTCGATAAAATAGAGTTGTGGATAAGCTCTAACACCAGTTCAGTTGGCCTGAGTCAATAATCATGCAACCCACTCCGTGAAGAACCCAATATCTATGGATTCAATCTCCCTCTTTGGTTTTTCCTAATCTGTCCGCAAAGGTGACTGAAAACGTTGATATTCTGACTTCAACTGCTCATGTTCTGATGTCAGCTGCTGAAGTAGAATATGTTTGGATTCAAGAATCGTGCTGAGAGAGTGAGAAGAAATGTCCAGTTCCCTGACTTTTTGGTGAAGATATAAATTTTCTTCCAAAGCCATCGTACATTTGTTCAATTCCGTAACTAAAGTATTGTTTAACTCGGCCAGAAAAATATTTTCCTTCACAACGTCTGAAAATTGGTACTGTAAATCAGTTAATATAGCCTCTTTCTCCTCTGCATTTTGCTTATAATATTCAAGATCCATGGTGGGAGGGTCCAAAGCTATTTCCAACTCCCGTATTCTGCCGCTAAGGTGTACCTCTTCTTCTTCTAATACCAAATTTCTGGTCTCCAGCTCAACATTGTTCTCCTCGAGAAATACTTTCTCCTCTGATATTTCTTGCAACGACTCAATCATGATTCGATGTTCTTCGTTCTCTTTCAATAGCGCACTGACTTTTTCCTCCAATTCTTTATGTTTCTCGGCCAACTCTGCATGAAGTGATTCGAACTGCTTTCCCTGCTCTTCCTTTTCTTCCACTAGTTTAACATTTGTCTCCTCTAACTCTCCTAGTCTTTTATTCAGTTCCTGAATTTGCGTCTTAGATTTGCCATTTTCAAAAATGGATTCTTCAACTTTGGCATTTGTCTTATGCAACTCTCCAAGGTTTATGTTGAGTGCCTGAATTAATTGCGTATTAGCTTTGCCATTTTCAACAATGGATTCTTCGACTCTTTGACTTCGGATTGCAACTTCACCATTTTCTAATGAGGAATATCTGTAGTATCTGCCTCCTGCCATCTTCTAAACAAACAAAAGAGTCTGCAAGTTCGGGAATCCGCTAGTAAACTGGAGGTTACTTCTCTACCAAACAGCGCAGAGAAACTGCTGTTCCCTTCGGTTTAGAAATGATGTCCTACATGACACCCAATGTTGAAGCGTTAACGCGATAGAAAATATATAGTGTGACATTGAAAATACGCGAAGATGGGGATGCGATGGAAAATATGGAGTTGCATTGAAAAACCACGAAATGTCTTTCCGTATAAAATGTTGAGGTCGGCTACGAAGATTTTATGTTCTCTTTATTAATTATTCGTCCCATAAGATTGATCTTTTCCCCTTTTTTTAGTTGGGGATGGTTGGGTTTTCTATTTATTTGATTATACTGCATGGTTTTGATGTGTATATGAAAGGTGGTTAAAAATATTTCCAAAAAATAGAAAAGAAAATAAATACATACATTTTGTCATGTGCAAATAAATATATCAGATGTTAAGTTTATGCAATGAATCCTCCTCCTTGGGTTAGTATTAATTCTTATTTGGAATTATTATATCTATATCTTGCATTTTGTCATGATAGAGTTATTACATGTATGGATTTCAATAAGATCTTAAATCCATGGATGGTTGATATCAATTTAATTTATATTTATTTTTACATGTTTTTTTTATTGATCTTTTTCCTTTTTTAGTTCGAGATGGTCGGTTTTTCTATTTATTTGATTATGCTCCATGGTTTTGAAATGTATATGAAAGGCGGTTAAAAAGATTTCCAAAAAATAGAAAAGAAAATAAATATATACATTTTGTCATGTGTAAATAAATATATCAGATGTTAAGTTTATGTAGTGAATCCTCCTCCTTGGGTCAGCATTAATTCTTATTTGGAATTATTATATATATATCTTGCATTTTGTTTAACTTTTAATTTAACTTTTTATTGATTAAGGTTATTTTTTAATTTAACTTTTTATTGATTAAGGTTATTTTTTTTATTTTTGTTTTTGTTTTTTTGTTATTTTTTCAACTTTTTATTGTAAAGGATGATATTAATAATAACTTAGAAATATAGCATTAGGTGTTAGAGTGCATTGTTAAGGCACTCTTACTGTAAGGTCATTAGTTTGAAACCCGTAAGTTTAGGATTAGTCTAAACTACCAAAAAAAATAATAACTTAGAAATATATTTATTTTTAACAAATTTCATATTAATAAAAGTATTCTTTTGGAACCATTTAGATGGAAACCCAATTATCGAACAAATACATAGCAAGATGCTAATGTTTGGGAAATTTCTTATTTTATTATAGTTGACATATCCATGTAAAAATTGAAAGAATTAATCTTGTTACTTCTTTCCAAAGGAAAATAAGTTTAAATAAGCAAGGAAGTCTAAGTTATCTTTTTTTTTTTTTATAGCCTATAAAACTGATTTAAATATGTGAGGTTGAAATGTTATCTTTCTCTTGGTTCTTTTCTTTTTCCACATGGCTCTAATAAATTAAGGTATAATAAGTTTTTTACAAATTTATAAAATAAAAACAATTTCTTTTCCTTTTCTCTTCTCTTATAAAAAAACCTCTTTTAAGATAAAATAATAATAATAAAAAATTAAAACTAAAAGTAAAAGAATGTTAATAGGTAGACCATTATTCTCTGATATTTTATTCATTTTGTGGATGGTAAGGAAAATGACCACTAAAATTTTAAATCAATATAAAATATTAATATAATTTTCTATTCTATTTAACTTATTATTCCATTTATATTAATTTTTATCATTTTTTTCAAAAAAAAATTATAATCAAGGAATAATATCATCTTGACTAAAATTAGTTATTCTAGCTTACCAAACATAAACATATTTGGTAGTGAGTTAGGTTCCCTTTGAAATATTTTCTATTAAATTCCTTGAATATTTAGAATAGTATTAGTTACCACCTTGTTTTCAAGAGTGATCTTCATACTTACTCTTTCTTAGAATGGGATTCACTCAAACCCTTTCTACTAGCTATATTCCCATGAAGTCTTGCACCTAACCTATGGTGTATAAAATGATGAATACATCCCTATCAATCCCTCAAATCCGTGAGTTAAGAAGCCTCCCAATTTTGACCAAATTATGGAATGTTTTATTCCCTTTATGCTTCCTAAACTATGGTATGCCTCAATAAACCTATTTATTATCTAGCATCAAAGAAAATTATTTATTATCTAGCAACAAAGAAAAATTACAGAGATTCAGTTAATTGGCATGTATGTTATGTATATATTGTGTGGTCCACATATGACTGGTCGTAACATCATCCAATGTGATATGAGTTGTAGCATTATCCCATAGAGGGATTAATGTTGCACCATGATCCTTAGTTTTGACCTGTTGAGGGTCTAAAAATCATAAACATAATTTAACATATATAATTAGAAAACTAGAAGCATAATAACATATACATTAAATTCAAATACATTAGGTTAAGACAATTTAAAAATTAAAGAAAATTTCAAGACATAAAGACATAAAGTTGAAAGAAGATTTAAAAATGGAGGAGGTGTACCTGAAAAAGGCCCACTAGAGGAAGCATGATAATTAACGGAGACAAAAACACTACCTCTGACATTGTGACTAGTGTTGGAGGCAAGATCTATCAGTGGAACGTGAACTCTCGGTGGGCTATGTGATCTATCACAAGCTCGACCACGTATAATAGAACCCATGCACCGCAATGGCCTGCAGTTGGGGCATATATATAAGACAGCCTCAACATATTACATATAATACATATAAATTAATCTAAGAAAAAAATGTCTACCAAAGTATTGCATATAATATAAAACTATTACATATAATACATATAAACGAATCCAAAATAATGTTAACTTTGAAAATATGTTGAAAAAAAAACCATTTCTAAACTCTAGAAAAATAATCTAATATGAACCTTCACGCTTTTTCTCATTTCTAAATAATGGATTTTACTCATAGCACATAAATATGTAAATATATATGTAAAAATTGAAATAAACCTATTTAGAAAACTAAGAAAATTTCATACCAACCAAAAACTCCTATAGACTTTAAGTTATTAATGTTTGACTTGGACATGTGGCATTTACTAGGTGCAAGCACATGAAGTCAATATTTCTTGTACAACACCCTACATAATGAGGCAATGTGGTACAAATTAGAAAATAGTCTCAATGATTTTATTCACTAGACCAAATAAACTTTTCATGATAGATTTAATGTATCTATCAATGTTACATTGTTCAAACATGAACTTATATATATATGTGTGTGTGTTTTAAATAGTTGTGTTACGTTAAATGTTATATTTATATTATGTTATGTTGCACTATGTTTTATATATATAGTGTGAATATATATATATATATATATGAACAATGATGTTAAATGTTAAATAACAAGTTATATGACATCAAAAATTATGATATATTAGTGAGTTACAACTACCTCTCATGGAAATGGATGAATGACTTATTTAATGTAGTTGAATTGCAAAAAAATGATATCTAATATAATGCAATCTCAGTACCCATCAATACTTAAAGTTATATTATTTTAAATAGGTATAGAACTATGTTTTGTTATAAAAAATATATATAGAACTATAATATATCTAGCTATGTGATATGCTATAATTTTGTAACAGTTTAATATATATAGTTATATTTAAATAATTATATAGTTACATAGTTATAATTATGTTACATGCTATGTTAAATAACCTTATGTTATGTATTCATCATGTCAATATTAAACTCCTAGTTTACTTATTTATTAGTTATAGTAATTTAAAATGCATTTTAAATAACAAAAAAATAAAATAAAAATGAAAATTTGTTTCCAAAAAATCCTAAATAAAAAATTTAAAACCTAAATTATAGTTTTTTTTAGGCGGTTTCGAAGTCTTTTCTAGGTTGTTTTGATAGGGTTTTTTTAATGGTTTTCTATGTTGGTTTTATGGTTTTCAAAGTAGTTTTGAAGGGTTTTTTTTGTGGTTTTCATGGCTTTTGTATTGTTTAATTTTGCAAAAAAAAGAGAGAAAAAAATAGAATACCTACCTTTGTTTGAGCCTCTAGGATGTTAGAGGGGTCCTTGGCGAGATTGATTTGAATGATCCATGCTTCAATAACTCGATTGAGATCCAACACTCTCAGTCGAGAAACCTAAACAGTCTTAATCGAGCTTTCAATTTTTCTGTGGTCTATGCAAATGACGCATGCAGACTGCGAGCGAGGTATTTAATTAAAAAATGGTTTGATCGAACCATAATTATTGTTTGAGTTTCATATCTTGATCGAGCTGTAAATTTTGATCAAGGGTTTATTTTTAACCCTTAATTGAGCTAACTTTTTAGTGCCCGATGAACTCGATCGAGTGCTTAAAAAAGCCTCGATCAAGCCATCTTTTTTTCCATATAAACATTCCCACTCTTGCCAAAAAGTGTAACTCAGCTCCGTGCTTTCACCCTTATATGGAGGACCCATGTTACTTCTAGCATGTCCAAAAAGGAAGAGTCTTCATATTATGGTGAACTGCGACGATACATTTTTTGTGTGTAACACACATCTTTTAGGGTTGTTCCATTATTATAATGCACGTGGAGTACTTTTTATAGTGTGTTACTGCGACACACTTCCAACACAAAAAAAAATCTCTTCTCACACAAAATGTTGTTGTTGATCTTAGCTCTCCCTTGGATCATGAAATTCAACCTCAAATATAATAACAAATTGAAGGAAGGATAGAGAAGGAAAAAAAAAAAATTCTACCAAAAAAACCACTCATATTCATTAAACTACTCACATACAAAAATATCCATAGATCTGCGGCTCTAGATTTCACACACATTACAATGACCCAATCATGGGTATATAACAACCACACTTGCTAATTATGGAATCATGACAAACTCTAACTAGACTTGAATCAACTCTGGCTAACTTCTTCATGCAAAATCACACTAAATTAGATGTTTCAAAACACTGGACTCAAACTAACTCAAACTAACTGTCCATGCATTGCATGCCTACGGAAGTAATTTACTATCTCCTACAAGAACCATTTTCAGAGAGTGGGAAGAAATATCTAGTGCCCTCATTTTGTGGTGATGATATACATTTGCTTCTATATTCATTATACATGTGTTCAATTCAATCACTAACGAGTTGTTTAACTCCACTAGGAAAAGTTATTTCCAACTCTCCTACTCTTCCCCTAAGTTGTACTTGTTCTTCTTCTCATACTGAATTTATTGTCTCCAGTTCAAAATTTTTCTTCTCTAAGGAACATTTTTGCTCTAAAATTTCTTGTAATGACTCAATCATGTTTCGTTGTTCTTCATTCTATTTTAACAACACAATTATTTTGTCCTACAACTCTCTATTTTTCTCAACTAACTCCTTTCCTTGCTCTTCCTTTTCTTACACCAATTTATCATTTGTCTCATTTAACTCTCTCAGGTTTTCATTGACTTCTTGAATTTTCATCTTACGTTTTTCATTTTCAATAAAGGATTCTTCAACTCTGAAATTTTTCTTCTACAAATATCAAAGTTTTTTATTCAATGCTTGAATTTTCATATTAGTTTTTCCATTTTCAACAATCAATTATTCAGCTCTCTGAATTAGGGTTTCAAGAAAAAAAATCCCACTATCTACCTCCTCCTATATAATTTCACTTTGTTTTTGTGACAATCTTTTATTACCTTGCATGGCAAAATTGAATCTGGGTGTTGTTGGAGAACTTCATTTGCCACTTTATGCAAATCCGATAATTCAAATTATTTTCCATATTGGGATATTTTTTCATCTTTGTATTGGTGAGAGGGAGAATAACAAGTTACGACCTCAATATTTTCTAATGGGAAAAATATTTTTTTCATGTTGTTGTAGTGTTCGCCTCCAGCCATCTTGTTAAGAAAAAAAAAGAGTCTGCAGGTTCAACAATCTGGTAGTAAAATGTGTGGAATAATAGCTCAATTTAAGATTACTTCTCCACCAAACATTCCATATAATTTTTTATTCCATTCAGCTTAGATCTAATGTGTTTGTAGCAACTGCACGATTCACAATGTGGAAGTGGTGATATGATGGAAAATATAGAGTGACATTGAAATGAAACGATAATGTCGATGTTATACCATGTTTTTCAATACATTATTTTAAGGCCGACAACCAAGATTTAATGGAATTTAGATTAATTATTAGGTCCATACAATGAATTTTTTGGTTTTTTTTAAGGGAGGGGAGCGGAGATGAAGGGGATGGTCATGAAAAGAGAATAAATATTTTCACTCATAAACTATTACATTTTTTTCCACCCACAAATAAGATACATTTATAAGTTGGAACAAGATCCAACTAATTTTAAATCAGGATATTATGGTTGAGAGAATACCTCAATCATCTCCAATAGACAACAAACAAATTATGTTGTAATCAATATCTCTCACACCCTCCATTAATTCTTACATTACAAACAGAAACCCCATAGAATTCTCATACAAGTAAAATTTGTTTGATATGGTCTTCATTAGTACTTACATCCACTCTATAATCTCATAGTTCACTCTTTCATCAACCACCAACTTCGAGCTACCAATTGAGCCATTTAAGACACAATTGTTTCTGACCATTATTGACGTATTTGTAAGACTGAAAACTATTGACTACCCTGAAAAATATTCTTGGCACTTAATCACTCTATGGACTTACTTCCATCTATCAAAATTAAGTGAACTAGAGTTTTGATAGTTATATAAGTAAGAGATCTAAGTACTGAGTGTATTTAGAAGTAAATAATACAACTTGAGACTTTTTTAACATCCACGAAATTACATACACATAAATATATCCTATGATTATTGTTCTTAAAGAACATAAGAACAACTAGAACGTTTAGCAACAAAGTTACCGATCAAACGAGAAAATTACCTAGTACCCATTTTTTTTGAGGTAGCAAAAAAAACACTTGATTTTGAAAAGTGGTGATACACAATCACCTTATTTTTTTAGCATAGTTTTGGCACTTTAAATTTTCTTATGACATTTTTTTTTAATGTGATTATTTTCATGTTGATTTTGAAAAGTGGTGATGTCGAATAACCTTTTTTTTTTTTGGAGCATATTTTAGGAACTTTCAATTTTCTTTGATTTTTTTTTAAATGTCATGTCGATTTAGAAAAGTTGTGATTTTTTTGGCACTTCAATTTTATTTATTTATTTATCAAGTATGAACATTTGTATCCCCACTTTTAAAAATAGAGAGGGCTCATCATAACTATCCGATAATTAGAGGGGCTATTTGTATCCCCACTTTTAAAAATAGGGATAATGAGGCTCTGAGTCCAAGGTTTAGGGAACCCTTGCTTGATCGCTTGGTTGAAAAGCTTGTGGATGTGGGGGATGAGGACAAGACCTCCAATTTTTAAGATTTCTGCCTGGTACCTTCAATGGTATTATAAATTTCCGCCTAGTAACCTTCAATGATATACATTGGTATTATAAATTTCTTGCAAATATGTTATAATAATGAATTATTATTTTATATTATAATTATTGCAAGTTGGAGTATTTGAGAGGTTGCAATTTTTCATTATTTTCATAAAAAAAAACTTACTAAATTAATATGTAAGTTTTTATATTTATTAATTTATTGGTGATTGTTTTTAGTAAAATTTAAAGTTAAATTAATTAAATTAAAAAGAATAAATTTTAAATTTTCAGAATTTTAATTGATAGATGCCTTGAAAATGAATTGCTATTTATCAAAAGATTTAAAGTTTAAATCTCCCAATTGACTAGTGTTATGAGAAAAAGACATAAATAAACACCTAGAAATTACAATCATAAAGAGCATAAAACAAATCCAATTACCAATACCTTGTCAAAAATAAATAAATAAATTCTGATAAATATTTTTATTTATAATTACAAATTAAAACAAAATAAATTAAATAACAAAAAATATAAAAGTAATCAAGTAATGTATTAATTTTATCAATATCCAATTACCATTATCATGTAAGAAAAATAAATAAATAAATTCTAATAAATATTTTCATTTATAATTAAAAGTTAAAAAAAAACATATAAATAATCAAAAATATAAAAATAATTAACTAATTTATTAATTTTATTAATATAATATTATAAAGAAAAAATAAATAAATGTGAGAAAAAATTAATAATAATACAAAATCTTATCTAATTTTAATTAAATTAGAACGGAAAGAAAAATTTAAATAATATAAAAGAAAATAATAATAAGAAAAGATCTTGTCTAATTTTAATTAGAGCTGAGAGTAGATCGTTCTTTTATCAAATATTTTATTTAATATTAATATTTTATTTAAAACCAACCTAAACTTGTATATATAATTTTCATCAAATTTCTTTCCAAAACAGGATTTGCTAAATACCAAACCGAAGAGATGGATGACAATCAGCTTTCCACGGATTTCTTGAATTACTAGAAAATCCATACTCCAAAATTTAACATTTTCTTAATTTTTGTTACAAGTTGGTTGTACATAAATGCTCGATAAAATAGAGTTGTGGATAAGCTCTAACACCAGTTCAGTTGGCCTCAGTCAATAATCATGCAACCCACTCCGTGAAGAACCCAATATCTGTGGATTCAATCTCCCTCTTTGGTTTTTCCTCATCTGTCCGCAAAGGTGACTGAAAACGTTGATATTCTGACTTCAACTGCTCATGTTCTGATGTCAGCTGCTGAAGTAGAATATGTTTGGATTCAAGAACCGTGCTGAGAGAGTGAGAAGAAATGTCCAGTTCCCTGACTTTTTGGTGAAGATATACATTTTCTTCTAAAGCCATTGTACATTTGTTCAATTCCGTAACTAAAGTATTGTTTAACTCGGCCAGACAAATATTTTCCTTCACAACATCTGAAAATTGGTACTGTAAATCAGTTAATATAGCCTCTTTCTCCTCTGCATTTTGCTTATAATATTCAAGATCCATGGTGAGAGGGTCCAAAGCTATTTCCAACTCCCTTATTCTGCCGCTAAGGTGTACCTCTTCTTCTTCTAATACCGAATTTCTGGTCTCCAGCTCAACATTGTTCTCCTCGAGAAATACTTTCTCCTCTGATATTTCTTGCAACGACTCAATCATGATTCGATGTTCTTCGTTCTCTTTCAACAGCGCACTGACTTTTTCCTCCAATTCTTTATGTTTCTCGGCCAACTCTGCATGAAGTGATTCGAACTGCTTTCCCTGCTCTTCCTTTTCTTCCACTAGTTTAACATTTGTCTCCTCTAACTCTCCTAGTCTTTTATTCAGTTCCTGAATTTGCGTCTTAGGTTTCCCATTTTCAAAAATGGATTCTTCAACTTTGACATTTGTCTTATGCAACTCTCCAAGGTTTATGTTGAGTGCCTGAATTAATTGCGTATTAGCTTTGCCATTTTCAACAATGGATTCTTCGACTCTTTGACTTCGGATTGCAACTTCACCATTTTCTAACTGGGAATATCTGTAGTATCTGCCTCCTGCCATCTTCTAAACAAACAAAAGAGTCTGCAGGTTCGGGAATCCGCTAGTAAACTGGAGGTTACTTCTCTACCAAACAGCGCAGAGAAACTGATGTTCCCTTCGGTTTAGAAATGATGTTCCTACACGACACCCAATGTTGAAGCGTTAACGCGATAGAAAATATATAGTGTGACATTGAAAATACGCGAAGATGGGGATGCGATGGAAAATATGGAGTTGCATTGAAAAACCACGAAAATGTTTCCATTTAAAATGTTGAGGTCGGCTACCAAGATTTTATGTTCTCTTTATTAATTATTCGTCCCATAAGATTGATCTTTTTCCCTTTTTTAGTTGGGGATGGTTGGGTTTTCTATTTATTTGATTATACTCCATGGTTTTGATGTGTATATGAAAGGTGGTTAAAAAGATTTCCTAAAAAATTTTTAGTTGGGGATGGTCGTTTTTTCTATTTATTTGATTATGCTCCATGGTTTTGATGTGTATATGAAAGGTGGTTAAAAAGATTTCCCAAAAATAGAAAAGAAAATAAATATATACATTTTGTCATGTGTAAATAAATATATCACATGTTAAGTTTATGCAGTGAATCCTCGTCCTTGGGTCAGTATTATTTTTTATTTGGAATTATTATATCTATATCTTGCATTTTGTCATGATAGAGTTATTACATGTATGGATTTCAATAGATCCATGGATGGTTGATATCAATTTAATTTATATTTATTTTCACATGTTTTTTTAAATAAGTTTTATTTTTTTATACACGTTTTTGTTTTGTATTTGTTTTTGTTTTATTTTATTTTATTTTTATTTTTATTTTTATTTGATCATCATGTTTTCTTTTATCTTAAAGGAATTGTTACATATCATTTTTATCTAAACAAAAAGGGTTGTATTTGAATTTATTTTATTTATTTTTAATATGGGTATCTTTTTTATCTAAACCAGTGTTATGTTTGAATTTATTTTCATTATTTTTAATATATGGATTATATTTATATTGATTAAATTTCTTTTTAACCTATATTTCTTTTTAATTTTTATTAATTAATTTAGATTTTATTTTAACTTTTTATTGATTAAGGTTATTTTTTTTATTTTGTTTTGTATTTTTTTTTTCAACTTTTTATTGTAAAGGATGGTATTAATAATAACTTAGAAATATAGCATTTGGTGATAGGGTGCATTGTTAAGGCACTCTTACTGCAAGGTCACTGGTTCAAAACCATAGGTTTAGGATTAGTCCAAACTACCAAAAAAAAATAATAACTTAGAAATATATTTCATTTTAACAAATTTCATATTAATAAAAATATTCTTTTGGAACCATTTAGATGGAAACCCAACTATCAAACAAATAAATAGAAAGATGCAATGACTAAGCTAGAACTCCGTATTTATTTGAATGTTTGGGAAATTTCCTATTTTATTATAGTTGACATATCCATGTAAAAATTGAAAGAATTAATCTTGTTACTTCTTTCCAAAGGAAAGTAAGTTTAAATAAGCAAGGAAGTCTAAGTTACCTCTTTTATTTTTCTTTTTTAGCTTATAAAACCAATTTAAATATGTAAGGAGGTTGAAATGTTATCTTTCTCTTGGTTCTTTTCTTTTTCCACATGGCTCTAATAAATTAAGGTATAATAAGTTCTTTACAAATAATAATAAAAAAAAACAATTTCTTTTCCTTCCCTCTTGTCTTATAAAAGAACCTCTTTTAAGATAAAATAATAATAATAAAAAATTAAAACTAAAACTAAAAGAGTGTTAATAGGTAGACCATTATTCTTTGATATTTTATTCATTTTGTGGATGGTAAGGAAAATGACCACTAAAATATTAAATCAATATAAAATACTAATATAATTTTATATTCTATTTAACTTATTATTCCATTTATATTAATTTTTATCATTTAAAAAAAAAAAATTTATAATCAAGCAACAATATCATCTTGACTGAAATTAGTTATTCTAGCTTACCAAACATAAACATATTTGGTAGTGAGTTAGGTTCCCTTTGAAATATTTTCTATTAAATTCCTTGAATATTTAGAATAGTATTAGTTACCACCTTGTTTTCAAGAGTGATCTTCATACTTACTCTTTCTTAGAATGGGATCCACTCAAACCCTTTCTACTAGATATATTCCCATGAAGTCTTGCACCTAACCTATGGTGTATAAAATGATGAATACATCCCTATCAATCCCTCAAATCCGTGAGTTAAGAAGCCTCCCAATTTTGACCAAATTATGGAATGTTTTATTCCCTTTATGCTTGCTAAACTATGGTATGCATCAATAAACCTATTTATTATCTAGCATCAAAGACAAACTACGACGATTTAGTTAATTGGCATGTATGTTATGTATATATTGTGTGGTCCATGTATGACTGGTCGTAACATCATCCAATGTGATATGAGTTGTAGCATCATCCCATAGAGGGATTGATGTTGCACCATGATCCTTAGTTTTGACGTGTTGAGGGTCTAAAAATCATAAACATAATTTAACATATATAATTAGAAAACTAGAAGCATAATAAAATATACATTAAATTCAAATACATTAGGTTAAGACAATTTAAAAATTAAAGAAAATTTCAAGACATAAAGACATAAAATTGAAAGAAGATTTAAAAATGGAGGAGGTGTACCTGAAAAAGGCCCACTAGAGGTAGCATGATAATTAACAGAGACAAAAACACTACCTCTGACATTATGACTAGTGTCGGAGGCAAGATCTATCAGTGGAACGTGAACTCTCGGTGGGCTATTGGATCTATCACAAGCCCGACCACGTATAACAGAACCCATGCACCGCGATGGCCTGCAGTTGGGGCATATATATAAGACACCTCAACATATTACATATAATACATATAAACTAATCTAAGAAAAAAATGTCTACCAAAGTATTGCATATAATATAAAACTATTACACATAATACATACTCACTCTTCATAATACATATAAAGTATTGCATAGTTACCACCTTGTTTTCAAGAGTGATCTTCATACTTACTCTTTCTTAGAATGGGATCCACTCAAACCCTTTCTACTAGCTATATTCCCATGAATTCTTGCACCTAACCTATGGTGTATAAAATGACGAATACATCCCTATCAATCCCTCAAATCCATGAGTTAAGAAGCCTCCCAATTTTGACCAAATTATGGAATTTTTTATTCCCTTTATGCTTCCTAAACTATGGTATGTCTCAATCAACCTATTTATTATCCAGCATCAAAGACAAACTATGACGATTCAGTTAATTGAAATGTATGTTATGTATATCTTGTGTGGTCCACATATGATTGGTTGTAACATCATCCAATGTGATATGAGTTGTAGCATCATCCCACAAAGGGATTGATGTTGCACCATGATCCTTAGCTTTGACATGTTGAGGGTCTACCAATCATAAACATAATTTAACATATATAATTAGAAAACTAGAAGCATAATAACATATACATTAAATTCAAATACATTAGGTTAAGACAATTTAAAAATTAAAGAAAATTTCAAGATATAAAGAAATAAAGTTGAAAGAAGATTTAAAAATGGAGGAGGTGTACCTGAAAAAGGCCCACTAGAGGAAGCATGATAATTAACAGAGACAAAAGCACTACCTCTGACATTGTGACTAGTGTTGGAGGCAAGATCTATCAGTGGAACGTGAACTCTCGGTGGGCTACATGATCTATCATGAGCCCGACCCCGTATAACAGAACCCATGCACCGCGATGGCCTGCGGTTGGGGCATATATATAAGACACCTCAACATATTACATATAATACATATAAACTAATCTAAGAAAAAAATGTCTACTAAAGTATTGCATATAATATAAAACTATTACATATAATAAATATAAACTAATCCAAAATAATGTTAACTTAGAAAATATGTTGACAAAAAAGCCATTTCTAAACTCAAGCAAAATAATCGAGCTAGTGATCAAATCTACCTTCACGCTTTTTCTCATTTCTAAATAATGGATTTTACTCATAGCACATAAATATGTAAATATATATGTAAAAATTGAAATAAACCTATTTGGAAAACTAAGAAAATTTCGTGCCAACCAAAAACTCCAATAGACTTTACGTTATTAATGTTTGACTTGGACATGTGGCATTTACTAGGTGCAAGCACATGAAGTCAATATTTCTTGTACAACACACTACATAATGAGACAATGTGGTACAAATTAGAAAATTGTCTCGATGCTTTTATTCACTAGACCAAATAACCTTTTCATCATAGATTTAATTTATCTATCAATGTTACATTGTTCAAACATGAACTTATATATATGTGTGTGTGTTTTAAATAGTTGTGTTATGTTAAATGTTATATTTATATTATGTTATGTTACATTATGTTTTATATATATAGTATGAAATAATATATATATATATATATATATATATATATATATGAACGATGATGTTAAATGCTAAATAACAAGTTATATGATATCCAAAATTATGATATATTAGTGAGTTACAACTACCTCTCATGGAAATGGATGAATGACTTATTTAATGTAGTTGAATCACAAAAAAATGATATCTAATATAATGCACTCTCAATACCCATCAATACTTAAAGTTTTATTATTTTAAATAGGTATAGAACTATGTTTTGTTATAAACAACATATATACAACTATAATATATCTAGCTATGTGATATGTTATAATTTTATAACAGTTTTTAATATATATAGTTATATTTAAATAATTATATAGTTACATAGTTATAATTATGTTACATGCTATGTTAAATAACCTTATGTTATGAACTAAATAGTTATATAAATATATTATGTTATTCATCATGTCAATATTAAAGTCCTAGTTTAATTATTTATTAGTTATAGTAATTTCAAATGCATTTTAAATAACCAAAAAAAAAAAATGAAAATTTGTTTCCCAAAACTCGTAAAGAAAAAATTTAAAACCTAAATTATAGTTTTTTTGGGTGGTTTCGAAGTCTTTTCTAGGTTGTTTTGAAAGGGTTTTTTTTTTATGGTTTTCTATGTTGGTTTTATGGTTTTATAAGTAGTTTTGAAGGATTTTTTTGTGGTTTTCATGGTTTTGTATTGTTTAATTTTGCAAAAAAAAAAATAAAATAAAAAAATAAAGAGAAAAAAAATAGAATACCTACTTTTGTTTGAGCCTCTAGGACGTTGGAGGGGTCCTTGGTGAGATTGATTTGAATGATCCATGCTTCAATTACTCGATTGAGTTCCAACACTCTCAGTCGAGAAACCTAAACAGTCTTAATCGAGCTCTCAAATTTTCCGTGGTTTGTGAAAATGATGCATGCGGACCGCGAGTAGGGTATTTAATTATAAAATGGCTTGATCGAACCATAATTATCGTTCAAGTTTCATATCTTGATCAAGTTATAAATTTTTATCAAGGGTTTATTTTTAACCCTTAAACGAGCTAACCTTTTAGCACCTGACGAGCTCGACCGAGTGCTTAAAAAAGCCTTGATCAAGGCATCGTTTTTTCCACCTAAACATTCCCACTCTTACCAAAGAGTGTAACTCAGCTCCTTGCTTTCACCCTCATATGGAGGATCCACATTACTTCTAGCATGCCCAAAGAGGAAGAGTCTTCATATTATGGTGAGCTGCAACAATACATTTTTGGTGTGTAACGCACATCTTTTAGGGTTGTTCCATTGTTATATCACACATGGAGTACTTTTTATAGTGTGTTACTGCAACGCACTTCCCACACAAAAAAAATTCTCTTCTCACACAAACTGTTGTTGTTGATATTAGCTCTCCCTTGGATCATGAAATTTGACCTCAAATCTAATAACAAATTGAAGGAAGGATAGAGAAGGGAAAAAATAAATTTCTACAAAAAATAACCACTTATATTCATTAAACTACTCACATACACAGATTTCCATAGATCCGCGGCTCTAGATTTCACACACATTACAATGACCCAATCATGGGTATACAATGACCACACTTGCTAATTATGGAATCATGATAGACTCTAACTAGACTTGACTCAACTATGGCTAACTTCTTCATGAAAAATCACACTAAATTAGACATTTCAAAATATACACTGGACTCAAACTAACTCAAACTAACTGTCCATGCAATGCATGCCTACGGAAGTAATTTACTATTTCCTACAAGAACCATTTTCAGAGAGTGGGAAGAAATATCCCGTTCCCTCATTTTGTGGTGATGATATACATTTTCTTCTATATTCATTATACATGTGTTCAATTCAATCACTAACGAGTTGTTTAACTCAACCAGGAAAATTTATTTTCAACTCTCCTACTCTTCCCCTAAGTTGTAATTGTTCTTCTTCTCATACTAAATTTCTTGTCTCCAGTTCAACATTTTTCTTCTCAAGGAACATTTTTGCTCTAAAATTTCTTCTAATGATTCAATTATTTTGTCCTACAACTCTCTATTTTTCTCGGCTAACTCTAAATGAAGTGATTCAAACTCCTTTCCTTGCTCTTCCTTTTCTTACACCAATTTATCATTTGTCTCATTTAACTCTCTCAGGTTTTCATTGACTTCCTGAATTTTCATCTTACATTTTTCATTTTCAATAAAGGATTCTTCAACTCTGAAATTTGTCTTCTGCAAATATCCAAGTTTTTTATTCAATGCTTGAATTTTCATATTAGTTTTTCCATTTTCAACAATCAATTATTCAGCTCTCTGAATTAGGGTTTCAAGAAAAAAAATCCCACTATCTACCTCCTCCTATATAATTTCGCTTTTTTTTTGTGACAATCTTTTATTACCTTGCACGAAAAAATTGAGTCTGGGTGTTGTTGGAGAACTTCATTTTCCACTTTATGAAAATCGGATAATTCAAATTATTTTCCATATTGGGATATTTTTTCATCTTTGTATTTGTCTGAGGGAGAATAAAAAGTTGTGACTTCAATATTTTCTAATGGGAAATATATTTTTTTCATGTTGTTTTAGCGTCCGCCTCCTGCCATCTTGTTAAGAAAAAAAAGAGTCTGCAGGTTCAACAATGTAAGGATTCTGGACACCACATATCTCCACAATGGTATGATATTGTCCACTTTGGGCCTAAGCCCTCATGGCTTTGCTTATGGGCTTTAACCCAAAAGGCCTCATACCAATGGAGATATTTGTCCATCCTTTATATACCCATGATCCTCCCCACTTCTAGTCAATGTGGGACTTTGGTCGTATACCCAACAATCCTCCCCTCGAACAAAGGACCATCGAGCCTCCCCTCAAATGATTATCCATCCCTCCACTCTCTACCAACCAAGATTCTCCGCTCCAATGTGTTGGAAGCACACTCCTTACATGGAGCACCACCTGCCTCGAGAGCTTTCTCTATCCCAGGTCAACTCCTCTTCATCGTGTTGGGACCAGGACACATCCATGAAGAATCTGGAGCATACCGCCTGTCTAACCGAGCTCATCCATGGATCCCATCGTGATATTACCGGGGCCCACCACCTTCGTTCGGCATTCGAGGATTCATCCACTTCGCTAACTTCGGAGCATGGCTCCGATACCACTTGTAAGGATTCTGGACACCACATATCTCCACAATGGTATGATATTGTCCACTTTGGGCCTAAGCCCTCATGGCTTTGCTTATGGGCTTTAACCCAAAAGGCCTCATACCAATGGAGATATTTGTCCATCCTTTATATACCCATGATCCTCCCCACTTCTAGTCAATGTGGGACTTTGGTCGTATACCCAACAAACAATTTGGTAGTAAAATGTGTGGAAGAACAACTCAATTTAATATTACTTCTCCACCAAACATTCCATATAATTTTTTATTCCCTTCGGCTTAGATCTAATGTGTTTGTAGCAACTGCACGATTCACAATGTGGAAGTGGTGATATGATGGAAAATTTAGGGTGACATTGAAAAGAAAGGATAATGTCGATGTTACACCATGTTTTTCAATATATTATTTTAAGGTTGACAACCAATATTTGATGGAATTTAGATTAATTATTAGGTCCATACAATGATTTTTTTGGTTTTTTTTTAAGTGAGGGGAGCGGAGATGAGGGGGATGGTCATGCAAAGAGAATAGATATTTTCACTCATAAACTATTACATTTTTTTCCACCCACAAATAAGATACATTTATAAGTTGGAACAAGATCCAACTAATTTTAAATTAGGATATTATGGTTGAGAGAATACCTTAATCATCTCCAATAGACAATAAACAAATTATGTTGTAATCAGTATCTCTCACACCCTCCATTAATTCTTACATTACAAATAGAAACCCCATAGAATTCTCATACAAGTAACATTTGTTTGATATGGTGTTCATTAGTACTTACATCCACTCTATAATCTCATACTTCACTCTTTCGTCAACCACCAACTTCGAGCTGCCAATTGAGCCATTTAAAACACAATTGTTTCTGACCATTGTTGATGTATTTGTAAGACTGACAACTATTGACTACCCCAAAAATTAGTCATGACACTTAATCACTCTATGGACTTACTTCCATCTATCAAAATTAAGTGAACTAGATTTTTGATAGTTATATAAGTAAGAGATCTAAGTACTGAGTGTATTTAGAAGTAAATAATACAACTTGAGCCTTTTTTAACATCCACGAACTTACATACACATAAATATATCCGATGATTGTTGTTCTTGAAGCACAGAAGAACAACTAGAATGTTTAGCAAAAAAGTTACCAATCAAACGAGAAAATTACCTAGTACCTTTTTTTTTTGAGGTAGCAAAAAAAACACTTGATTTTGAAAAGTGGTGATACACAATCACCTTATTTTTTTAGCATAGTTTTGGCACTTTAAATTTTCTTATGACATTTTTTTTAATGTGATGATTTTCATGTCGATTTTGAAAAGCGGTGATGTAGAATAACTTGTTTTTTTTGGGAGCATATTTTAGGAACTTTCAATTTTCTTTGATTTTTTTTTAAATGTCATGTCGATTTCGAAAAGTTGTGATTTTTTTGGCACTTTAATTTTTATTTATTTATCAAGTATGAACATTTGTTTTAAAATTAAAAAAATTTACAAATATTAAATTTAAAATAAAATAAATTAATTAAAAAAATAAAATAAATAAAATAAATAAAATAAATTTAAAAAAAAGATCTAAATTTAAATTAATAAATAATAATTAAAAAAATTAAATTTGAAAAAAAATTATTAAACAATTACGCCACCCTGGGAGCCGCGAGGTGAGGGAAGGGCTGACCGATCTACTCCGCCCGAACTCTGAGCTCCATGGCCCGCAAGGAGGTGGAAATTTGTAATTAACTTTATTTTATTTTTAATTTAATTTTTTTTTTAATTTTTTTTTTTTAAATTAGATTTTTTATTTTGTTTTAATTTAATTAATTTATTATTAATTTATTTAATTTCTATTTTTAAATTTATTTTTTTTCTAATTTTTTTTATTTAAATTTAATATTATTAATTTTTTTTTTTAAATTAAAAAAAATGATTATATATATATATATATATATATATATATATATATATATATATATATATATATATATATATATATATATATATATATATAATTTTATTTATAAATTTTAGATTTTTTATTTTAATTTTAATTTTAATTTTAATTATTTGTTATTTATTTTATACTGATTTTTTTTACCTATCAAAAATTACCTAGTACCTTTTTTTTTTTGAGGTAGCAAGAAAAAACACTTGATTTTGAAAAGTGGTGATACACAATCACCTTATTTTTTTAGCATAGTTTTGGCACTTTAAATTTTCTTATGACATTTTTTTTTTAATGTGATGATTTTCATGTAGATTTTGAAAAGCGGTGATGTAGAATAACTTGTTTTTTTTGGGAGCATATTTTAGAAACTTTCAATTTTCTTTGATTTTTTTTTAAATGTCATGTCGATTTAGAAAAGTTGTGATATTTTTGGCACTTTAATTTTTATTTATTTATCAAGTATGAACATTTGTTTTAAAATTAAAAAAATTTACAAATATTAAATTTAAAATAAAATAAATAAATTAAAAAAATAAAAATAAAAAATAAAATAAATTTAAAAAAAGATTTAAATTTAAATCAATAAATAATAATTAAAAAAATTAAATTTGAAAAAAATTTATTAAACAATTGCGCCGCCCTGGGAGCCGCGAGGTGAGGGAAGGGCTGACTGATCTACTCCACCCGAACTCTGAGCCCCATGGCCCGCAAGGAGGTGGAAATTTGTAATTAACTTTATTTTATTTTTAATTTTATTCGTTTATTTATTTTTAAATTAGATTTTTTTTTTGTTTTAATTTAATTAATTTATTATTAATTTATTTAATTTCTATTTTTAAATTTATTTTTTTTCTAATTTTTTTATTTATTTAAATTTAATATTATTAATTTTTTTTTTGAAATTAAAAAAAATTATTATATATATATATATATATATATATATATATATATATATATATATATATATATATATATATATATATATATATATATATATATATATATATATATATATATATATATATATATATATATATATATATATATAATTTTCTTTATAAATTTTAGATTTTTTAGAAACACTTCTAGCAGAAGAAAAGAGGATGAAAGCAGGAGATGCAAAAGTAGAAGTCACTTCACAAGCTGAACTTGCATTATTTTCGATGGGTAGAATAAATAAAAACAAGAGTTCAATTGATTGCTTCTATTGCTGAAGATATGGGCATACAACATTAAAATGTAAAATCTGTGCCAAATATTTTCTAAAAGAAAAAATAAATGAATCTTCCTACATAGTTAACTCACCAAATATTTTCATTGAAGACTCATCAGATTCTCGTAGTGATAAATAATTCAATACAGAGCCTCTAATACTCATTTAGAATATAGTATTGTTTGTGTATGTTATATTTACATGATGAAGAATAAGTTTTTTTTAAGCTAAACAAAGTTATCGATTACATGAGAACTATTACTTGAAAACGAGAATTCTAACCATAAAATATCAAAAAACCATGAAAAAATAACCCAAAAACAAAAAGTTGTATTCTGGAATAACTTTTTTTTTTTTTTTTCAGAGTAAACTTTTCAACATTTTAAAAAAATGGAAGTAAATGCCAATTGTTTTTGTTCAAAAAATAGCCCGAAAACGAAAAGTGTTGATGTTGTGATAACGTCGCCAATTTTATGTGTGCAAAAAATAGTCTGAAAACGAAAATTGTTGATGTTGTGATAACGTCACCAATTTTTTGTGTGAAAAAAATGCAAGAAAGAGCCTCAAACCGAAAAATGTTGATGCTGGAATAATATATATAATTTTCTGGAATATATATATAATTTTTTTATAAAAGAAAATTTATATATATAAAGAAAATTATATATATATTCCAACATCAACATTTTTCGGGGTTCACTTTAGACACCATCCTTGGGGTGTCTTTGGGGTTCACTTTAGACACCATCCTTCAAAATGACATCTTAAACATACTACATCCATGAGGTATGATGCCATATAAAACTTTGATGATTGACCTTTCTCGGGATTCTTTTCAGCCCACATGTTTGACTTTAGGGTCGATGCTAAAATTATTCCCCAATTGAATATAGTCCATGAGGTGGCTACTGAGTACATTACTGGGACCCATGCTCATAGAAACATGTCAAAATTTTCCCTAACATACAACGTTTTCATCATAGTTTCCCTAACAATGTTGAAAAGTTTACTCTGAAAAAAAAAAGTTATTCCAGAATACAACTTTTTGTTTTTGGGTAATTTTTTCATGGTTTTTTGATATTTTATGGTTAGAATTCTCGTTTTCAAGTAATAGTTCTCATGTAATCGATAACCTTGTTTAGCTTAAAAAAAACTTATTCTTCATCATGTAAATATAACATACACAAACAATACTATATTCTAAACGAGTATTAGAGGCTCTGTATTGAATTATTTATCACTACGAGAATCTGATGAGTCTTCAATGAAAATATTTGGTGAGTTAACCATGTAGGAAGATTCATTTATTTTTTCTTTTAGAAAATCTTTGGCACAAATTTTACATTTTAATGTTGTATGCCCATATCTTCGGCAATAGAAGCAATCAATTGAACTCTTGTTTTTATTTATTCTACCCATCGAAAATAATGCAAGTTCAGCTTGTGAAGTGACTTCTACTTTTGCATCTCCTGCTTTCATCCTATTTTCTTCTGCTAGAAGTGTTTCTATCATTTCATCGAGTGTTTGAGAAGATAATTGACTTAATGTAAAAATAACGTTGTGATACTTTGAAGATAAATTGTTTAACGATATTGCTTTTGTGTCTTCATCCTCTACTTTAGAGCTGATTTCCACAAATTTCCTATTAAGTGACTTTCAATCATTTATATGAGTAGACAAATATATCCCATCATGCATTTTAGGTTTGAACAATTGTACTTTCAAGGAAAATTTTGCATTCATGGTTTTTTCACCAAATATTTTACTTAATTGTTGCCATATTTCTCCAAATGATTTTTCTAAGTCTATAAGGTGTAGATGAGAATTTGAAAGAGACATTACAATGATATATTTGGCTATTTCCTCCCTATTTTCCCATTCAATTAATTTATTGGGATTTATAGGTGTTGTTTTTTTATCTTTGAATATGCTTCATAAACTCTTATCTGCCATTTTTAGTTGAATATTTTCTTTCCAAGCATAAAAATTATGTTTATTAAAAATTTTCACCACTATATGCTCTATGCTAAAAAGAAATTGTTGATGGGTTGGAATGTACTGCCAACAACCAGGGTATCTCCTTGGTGTAGGGTTCCAAATAGAATCTACACCATTTGGTCTTTTGGTCTAGGAGTCTCATCTAGTATGTGTTCCTAGCTACCATCTAATTTAATTAATATTTTTATTTGGAAAATACAAGTGTCAAATTAAGAGAAAAAATAAAACTTAAACAAATGAAAGTAAGTAACCTATGAAAATGAAATATAATAGATGCCAAGAATAGGAACAACATAACTTCAAAGCATGAACCTCAAGAACATTAGTGTTAAGAAAGCTTCAAATCAAATCCACACATACATATATAGATAAGTTTATAAACCATGAATAAGTGCATGATTAATATCTATATAAAAACATAAGTGACTTTATAGAGATATAATGATACAATTTGAACATCAATAAAGAAATTTACCAACACAGGAAAAAGGTAAGCACATCATATACCATCCATTTTTTTATAAAGAGGAATCCCTCAATGCATGAAGACACACGAGGAAACATTATGCCAGAGTTCAAGGAACTTTAAATCATTAAGTTGAGAATATCCATGGCACCATCACATAAGAACTCCATCAAATCCAGAAGTGGAAATGGAAAATTACTTCTTGCATTCACCAAAAGATCGTATTTCTCAAACAATATGCCCAAAACATAGGTCCAAAACTAAAAGTCCTTTACAATGTGTAATTAGCACATATTTATAGAAAGAGGGCTGAACTTTCATCTACCCAATGATTATCGAGCTACATCATGACCTTCCACATCCCTATGAGACTCTACTCTAGTCTAGTATTTATCCTACTATGCATATGTTACATGAAAGAGATGGCTTAATTCTATGAATCTAACAATAGACAACTGTGGAACATCTAGATGTATCTCATGTACAAGATATGAGTGCCAAAGCTTGTAGTATTTCGTTCCCCCTACCCTATTCCACCCCATGTCGGGCACATAGTTGATTGGTCAAGCCTAACATGCCAACCTTTATAGAAGAAAACTCTCCTCTAGCGAGTAGCTAAACATTATTGCCTAACTCTTTCTACTAGAACTCGTGCCAAGATTTTTTCTTCGTAGGGCGGGTTCTTTCATAAATTTTGGGTTGATCTATACCAGCACTCGGGTTCTCCCTTCATCAAGCCATGCAGGTGTTTTTTTTCCCGGGTTTCCCCAGGTCAAGTGTAATTTTGATTGGACTAATTCACTCTGGGGGAAATGGTAAAGAAATCAAATGGGGGCCAGTTAATCATTTCCATAGAAATATTGAGAAGGCAAGATACCACCTTCGACATAAAGTTCAATTGATAAGAACGTGGGAAAATTTTTCAACATGTTGCGTTGATGTAGTTCATATCGTGTTGGGAACATGGGTTCCTTCTGTCTCATCTCTTGTCTGGTGCTACCCTATTCTGAACATACCCTTACTTCCATTATGCATGTGGACAAATGGAAAGCTACCTGGGATTATTGCATTAAGCTGGGAAATCCTAATGTACCTTGTGATTGGAAAAGGATTTTAAAATTCACTTTAAAAAGACTTCTTTGGCAACCCAATTTATACTTTGGATTTGAATCTTTATCCTCCAACAACTTATATGGACACCAAACCTTGAGTTTCATTGCAATGGTAACTATGCTTGAATAAGCTTACTAAGGAAATTTATTTTTTTGGCAGTAGACCATTCATGTTGTTCAAGGATCTTATTTACTATACTTATTTATGATTGGATCTTCCTTTCCTTTTAACAGAGCTTAACCAGTTTCAATTGGATTTGGTTAGGCAATGTCACTATCTTGGTATATATTATTACAAGTTCCACCACATATTGAGTAATCATTTATTTTATAACCTGCAAATTTTCCATCGTAGCAACATGTTTGAAAGGGGATGAGAAATGCTTGAATCTCTTGGAGTACTTCTTCTTCACTCCTTACTTCGCTGACTGATCCAACAGAACATACTTTTTACACTAGGATCATAGCCTTTGGTCCACTCAATGGATGTTTATATGAGGTTAGTACCATATCTACGAACTTTGCTAGTTTATCTCATGATTGGATCTTGATGTGGATTTGGACCCTGTCATTTGGAGCAGTTATCCAATCCTTTGTGGGGAGAGTTTCTGGCACAACCGAATATCTAGAAATCTAGTAATACATGTTATTGATAGATGTCGTGGCATGTTTAAGCATATTTTTCTTCTCTTTATTTTTTTCCTGTATGGTCGGGAATGTTTCCGTAGTATTATCCAACTTCATCATCTCTTGATAGAATAAGGCCATAATGTCTTGTAGTGTTGCTACCTCTTCTTGGATGGAATCTTGCAACTCTTTTCCACTTGAATAGGCTAGGCGCAAAACCTGGTTCTCCTCTTCTTCCCGAACAAGTCTTTGTTTAGAAGTGTGTAGCTTGGCTTACATTTCATCAGCCCGTTTGTTTATTCTACTCACATTTAACTTTGTTGAAATCACAAAGGTCATTCCAATTGAAGCGATCATCTTGGGATTCATTGTAGTGTCTAGCATAATATCATTTTTATAATCACTAATAAAGGCATGGTCAGCTTTTTTTCGTAACATTTTCTCCTCTCTTGCATAATCTTACTCAGGATTTGATCAAAGGTCAACCTTGTGATATCCAATACATCTTATTCCTCATCTGGGATGCCTAACTCTTTAAGTGGAATATTCCCACCATTAATGAGAGTGGAATGACGAATTTCCACTTGAGATAAATCAATCTGCATCCTAGACCCTTGACCCTGCTAATTGTTTATTATGTTACCTCGTTTCTCGTTAAGGTGGTCTAGTTCAACTTTCTCAGTTAGTCATTCCTGTTGTCTCTTCATTTATACATCCTCTTACCTTTTTTTATCCTCTTTTGCTTTTGTATTTTTTTCTTCTTCAATTCTTTTATTATATTTCTCCTCTTCTTCTACTTTCTCTTTAATTCCTACTCCTCTTATTTCTTCCTTATTTATTCTTCTTCTTGCCCTTTATTATGTTCAACTTCCTGTGCTTCCCTCTCTTCTTCCTCTTTTAGAAGTCATTCTTCTTCTTCTTGCTTCTTCCTTCTTTCCTCCTACTGTTGTTGGTGTCAAATTCCATCATCATGTCGATCTCCTCCCTCTTATGGTTGTTTAAGTTGTTCTTCCATTTTCCTCCTTATCTCTTGTTGTTTTTTATAAAACGTTGATTTCATTTCTTCCAATGCTTCTTATTTTTCATCCTCTTCCTACTCATCCATTGGGTCTTCCTGATAGCTACTTTTATGTTTATTTTTCTTACCCAAACATGGCCCATAATTTTGGTGCTTCATCTCCTAGGGTTAGGTTTTTGGATCTTTAGGGTTTTACATTGTTTCTAAAAAATAAATAAACCTTCAAGCCTCATTCTAACACAGTTCAGAGGCATGTGGCTGCCACTTTTCTTAGAGATAAGCTACCAACACCCTAGCTAGTTTATCTTCATTATGTCTGTAAGTATATTTATGTTATTTAATATTAATGAAATGAGGTATTATTTCTGATACATATATGTTTTTATGTCTATTTCTGTATTTTATTTCATTCCTTCATAAATATGGATGAGTGGTATCAGAGCGGTCTACTCTTTCTCTGTTTTTCTTTGCATGTCCCTAACCAGGTCAGGGTATAAGGAGTTAGGGCTCTATCTAGTTGAACCCTTGCAAGATCAACATCACAAACCCGGAAGACCTCCCATGGCGAAAGAAAAAAAAGATGAGGGAATAGGAGATTCTATCAAATTATTGCTCGAGGAGGTCCTCGAGAAACAAAGGAATGCACTGATGGATAAATTTTCCCAGATCCTTCAACGACATCCCACTGGCGGCACATATACATCAAGCATCCACTCTCGAGGCTCCTCTCCTTTCAAGGTACAGGTCAACTTTGACATTCATGTATTTGAAGGCCAGATAGATGTAGATGCCCTAGATAGATGGTTGAATTGTTTGAAAGGGTATTTATCGATCCATGATTTATGTAATTGAGAAAATATTACTTTTTCACTCCTCAAAGCTGCCCCCCATGGAAAAGACTGGTGGGAAACCTACTGTGAGAAAAGGCAAGAGAGGGAACTGATCTGGATTTATGTAGAAACACAATAAAATACATATATAGACATAAACACAGAGATGCAGTAGAAAAAATGCTTCATTTCATTAATCCCAAATAACATAAATATGCTTATAGACATAATGGAAATAAAATGTCTAAGGCACTGGTAGCTTATCTCTGAGAAGAGATGTGGTAGCTAAAGGTCTCTGAACTTGTTAAAATGAGGCTCGAGGGCCTATTTATTATTGAGAAACAATTGAAAAATCTAAATTTCCAAAAACCTAACCCTAAGAGATGAAGCGCCAAATCTATGGGCCCCGTTTGGGTAAATTGGTGTTTCAACTTCTTGGGGACGTAACTTTGGCATACAATCTTTGTTTGACCCGCACCATACCTCATTAGAAAGATATATCCAAGGATTACAAGTTTTCGTGGGAGAAACATCAGCCCATGGAGACCCATGTTGCTCTCGATTTTCCCAAAAAATGTCGTTTAGGGCCTCAAAATGGCTCTCGAAGTTCAGGACCCAAAAAAATGATAAAAATAGTAAGTTCTGCTAAAACTGAAAAAGTGAAAGAACTGATGGCATTTCAAATTGAATATGTGGGTGGCCACCGATATCCACCTAGATCATTAGTGCCCCAAAATGGCTATGGGAGTGCAGGACCGAAAACCTGCTAAAAATAGTAAGTTGTGCTGAAAGTGAAAAGGTATAAGAATTGATGATGTGAGTCCAAATAGAATAGGTGGGTGGCCAAAGATATTCACCTGGATCATTTCCCCCTCCTTAGGAAGCAATGGTCCCCATTGTGTTGAGATCCTCCATGAGATGTGGCAAATTTTATTGAACTAGGTATTATATTTGTCGAAGATGTCATGGACCTGCAAACGGACATGCTGGATGCATTTAGTAAATTTGGTTTCTTTATCAGCCTCACACACTATATGTGTGGATTCTGCCTATGAAGTCACATGAGGTATGACAACATTAGGCGGTGGTGCTTCGGGGGTCAGATCAATGGAGTGCTTGTCTTGACAGTGTAGAGGAACCTCTGTAAGTGAGGAGAAAATGTCTTCGTATTCCTCCATGACTTTTTCCATCTGCTGCAGTTGTGCAGGGGAGCCATGTTTCGAGGTTGTGGCCACAATATTATTCTTTCCCTATGAGTGAGTTGTAAGGAAAATAAATTTTCTGGTTTGGGAAACAATCTTACTGTGTTGTTTTGTAGTATTCAAACAGATGACAGGAGGCAGTAATACCTTCGGTATCCTGTACAAGTTATTTCCCAAAGTAATAGTAGCAGCACGAGGCCTAGACTCATGCACAACATGTCGCCTCCACAAGTATGGTTGACCCAATAATACATCATCTACATCAAGAGGAGCAACATCACATAATGCATCATCCGTGAATGACTTGATACTGTACGGAAGGTAGAACTGCTGGTGGACGTGGAGATCTCTCCCTGGGTGAAGTCACCCGATGGTATATGGCTCCAAGTGTGATATGGTCGGTAGGACAAGCTACTTCACGACCTCTGTTGATATGAGGTTCTTTTGACTTCCACTATCGACAAGGAATTGTAGTGGAGAACCCTTCACCCACATCCGCGAATGGCAGAGGTGCTCCCCCTCCTCTGGATCCCTTGGATCCTCCCTCTAGATCTTGGTGGTGGAAAAAATGGCACTAGGATCCACATCAACGATCTGTCTCCCTTTGTAATTTCCTTTTTCTGGTTTTGACTCAAGATCAAAATATGCATCTAATTCAGGTGCCTTTAGTTTGGCCACCAATGACTGTTTGGCCCAACACTCATTTGTGCTATGAGTGGGGATGTTATGAAATTAACACCACTTCCCCATTTCCTTCTTTGGATTTTTGGTGTTGTTCTGAGTCACCCTAATTTTGCCTTGCCCCTTGTTCTGCTGTTTGGGGCACTAATCCCTGGCTTCAGATTCGCAGATCGAAAGTCTCACTTCTTCTGCTTAAATTTATGCCTGGTTTTGGCAGCATAGCAATATACTGTGCCGAGCAATGTAATGTAAAGGAGCTCCATTTCCTCCTGAATGTGTCTCTAAAGATAGCCGTGGTACTTGAGCACCAAATTTCTCTTTGAATCTTTAATACCCAACTTTGTGTAAAGGGTATGGAACAATTTTGTCAGTTCATGCATATCTTGATCCCTTTGCTGCTGCAGCATGGTCTATTGGATGTACTTCTCCTCATAGCTCCCTACGGGGTAATATTATTCCTTGATGTTGTCTCGGAATGAATTTCAAGTGGGTGAAACCAAGAACATAAAGGCTTTTGTCCCGTCCTTTTACTCACAGTAGGTTTCCAACCAATCTTTGACATGGGGTGCAGCTTTGAGGAGTGCAAAAATAATCTTTTCTCGGTCGGAGATATCATGGATGGAGAAATACCCTTCCATCAAATTCAACCATCTATCTAGGATGTATTCATCTATATAGCCTTCAAATATAGGAATGTCAAATTTCACATGTACCTTCAAGGGAGTGGCACCTCGAGAGTGGTTGTTGGATGCAGATGCATCGTAGGTGGGCAGCCGTTAAAGGATCTGAGCAAAGTTATCCATCATCAAATTCCTTTGTTTCTCGAGGGCCTCCTCGAGAAATATTTTGATAAGATCTCCTGCTTTCTCGTCTTTCTTTTCTTCCTCCATGGGAGGTCATTGGGGTTTACGAGGTTGATATTGCAAGGGTTCAACCAGATCGAGCCCTAACTCCTTATACCCTGACCGCGTTGGGGACATGCTAAGGAAAATAGAGAAATAACACATCACTCTGATACTCGTGATCCGGATTTATGTACAAAAACAGACATAAACACAGAGATGCAGTGGAAATAATGCTTCATTCCATTAATACCAAATAACATAAATATGTTTATAGACATAATGGAAATAAAATAGCTAGGGCATTGGTAGCTTATCTCTGAGAAGAGATGTGGTAGCTATAGGTCTCTGAACTATGTTACAATGAGGCTCGAGGCCTATTTATTATTGAGAAATAATGAAAAAATCTAAACATCCAAAAACCTAACCCTTGGAGATGAAGCGCCAAAACTATGGGCCCCGTTTGGGTAAATTGGTGTTTCAACTTCCCGGGGATGTAACTTTGGCATACGATCTTTGTTTGATGTGAAACATACCTCGTTAGAAAGATATATCTGAAGATTACAACTTTTTTGTGAGAAAAATTGATCCATAGACCCATGTTTCTCCCACTATTCCAAAAAAATGTCGTTTAGGGCCTCAAAACGGCTTCAGAAGTTCAGGACCCGAAAAACTGCTAAAAATAGTAAGTTGTGCTGAAAATGAAAAACTAAAAAAAATTGATGGTGGCATTTCAAATGGAATAGGTGGGTGGCCACCAATATCCACCTAGATCATTAGTGCCCAAAAATGGCTCGGAGAGTGCAGGACCCGAAAACCTGCTAAAAACAGTAAGTTGTGCTGAAAGTGAAAAGTTGCAAGAATTGATGTGGTGGATCTAAATGTAATAGGTGGGTGGCCACTGATATCCACTTGGATCATGAACCCTCTTAGTTCTCGGCCGCACCCACTTGGAATTTGTTCCCAAACTACATCAAGGAACAATATTACCCTATGGGGAGCTATGAGGACAAGTACATCCAATGGACCACGCTGCACCAGTAGAGGGATCAAGATGTGCACAAAATGACAAATTTTTTCCATACCCTGCCCAGAGATTTGCGTATTAAATATTCAGAGAGACATTTGGTGCTCAAGTACAATAGATATTTTCACATATACATTCAGGAGGAAATGGAGTTCCTTGAAAGTACCTCGCTTGGCACGACATATCACTATACTGCTAAGATCGAGCATAAATTTAAGTAGAATAAGCGAGACTTTGGATCCGCGAATATGAAGCCAGTGAAAGATGTCCCTGAACTGCAAAAAAATGGGAAAAGCCAAAGTGGGGTGACTCAAAACAACACCATAAATCCAAAGAAGAACATGGGGAAGTGGTGAGAATTTCATAACAGCCCCACTCATAGCACAAACAAATGTCAGGCCAAACAGTCACTGGTGGCCAAATTGAAGGCACCTAAAATAGATGCATGTCCTGATCTTGAGCCAAAACCACAAAAGGGCGATGACAAAGGGAAGAAGATCATTTATGCAGATCCCAATTCCATTATTTCCACCACCAAGCTCAAGAGGGAGGATCCGAGGATCCAGAGGAGGGGGAGTGCCTATTCCATTCGTAGATGTGGGTGAAGGGTTCTCCATTGTAATTCCTTGTCGATAGCAGAAGCCAAAAGAACCTCATTTCAACAGAGGCCATGAAGCGGCTTGGCCTGTCGACCATATCACAACCACAGTCGTATACCATTGGGTTGCTTCACCAAGGAAGAGATATCTGCATCCACCGGTAGTGTTGTCTTCTGTAAAACATCAAGCCATTCACGGATGAGGTATTGTGTGGTGTTGCTCCTCTTTATGTGTCTGATGTATTGTGGGACAACCATAATTATGGAAGTGACATGTTTTGTACGAGTCTAGGCCTCATTTTTTTGTTATTAATTTGGGAAATAAATTGTATAGGATACTGAAGGTAGTACCGCCTCCTGCCATCTCTTTGACTATTGCAAAACAAAATAGTAAGGTTCTTCCCAAACCAGGAAATTTATTCTCATTACAGTTTGCCCACATTGAAAGAAGAATATTGTGGCCACAGCCTCGAAATAGGGCTCCCCTACATGGTAGTAGCATATGGAAAAACTCGTGGAGGAATATGAGGACATTTTCTCCTCACCTAAAAAGGTTCCTCTACACTGTCAAGTCAAGCACTCCATTGATATGACACCAAGCACACTGCCACCTGATGTTGCCATATCTCATGAAACCACATAGACTGAATCCACACATATACTATATAAGGCTAATAAAGCAACCAAATTTATTGAATGCATCCACACATCCGCCAGCAGGTTCATGTCATCTTCAAAAAATCCAATACCAAGTTCAACAGAATTTGCCTCATCTCATGGACGAACTCAACGCAATGGGGACCATCGCTTTCTAATGAGGGGGGGGGGGAGGGGGGGATGATATAGGTGGATATTGGTGGCCACCCACCTATTACATTTGGACCCACACCATCGGTTCTTTCAGTTTTTCAGTTTCAACACAACTTACTATTTTTAGCAGTTTTTTAGGTCTTAAAATTTCGGAGCCATTTTGAGGCCCTAAACAACGCTTTTTGGGAAAACCGAGAGAAAAATGGAAGTTCCTTTGATGTTTCTCATGTAAAAATTTTTATTCATCACATATATATTTCTAACAAGGTATGAAGCATGTCAAACGAAGATCATATGCCAAAGTTACATCCCCAAGAAGTTGATGTACCAATTTACACAAACGGGGCCCATAATTTTGGCGCTTCATATCCTAGGGTTAGGTTTTTAGATGTTTAGGTTCTCCATTATTTCTAAACAATAAATAGGCCTTTGAGCCTCATTTTAACACAATTTAGAGGCCTGTAGCCGCCACATCTCTTCTCAAAGATAAGCTATCATAGCCCTAGCCAGTTTATCTTCATTATGTTTGTAAGCATATTTTTGTTATTTGATATTAATGAAATGAAGTATTATTTCCACTGCATCTTTGTGTTTATTTCTATTTCTGTATTTTGTTGTGTTCCTGCACAAATCCGGATCATCAACCTCCTTGAATTTCTCAAGAGTATATGCACCAATGGTCAGAGGGAAAATAGGCCAAAGTTTTTCTTTCCTTTCACTAATTTCTTGGAGCACCATGTAGTTAATTGATAACCGAATTCTTGTAATAGAACTATGTTTGTTTCCAATGTAGGAAGATCATGTGGGGGATTATAGGAGTCTAATACCCTTATAAAGGTTCCCTCTCCAATGGGAAACCAATATGCCACCTTGATGAGTGTCTCGTTAGCCCTTTTAGACATGCAAGGGGTATCTTCTCCAAAAATAATTTGATACATAGGAGAAATGAATGATTCATAAGTAGTCTCATGCATACTTTTGTACCCTGTATCCCAAAAGATCTTATAATAAATTTTCACAGGATCAGTTGTCTTTGGGGTTCACTTTAGACACCATCCTTCAAAATGACATCTTAAACATACTACATCCATGAGGTATGATGCCATATAAAACTTTGATGATTGACCTTTCTCGGGATTCTTTTCAGCCCACATGTTTGACTTTAGGGTCGATGCTAAAATTATTCCCCAATTGAATATAGTCCATGAGGTGGCTACTGAGTACATTACTGGGACCCATGCTCATAGAAACATGTCAAAATTTTCCCTAACATACAACGTTTTCATCAAAATTTTGAATGAGTGTCCCTGCTTATTACTCATTCTTACATTCCTCCCTTGATTCGGCTATCCAATATAGTTGGATAATAGAAATGGCACAAAGAAATGCTTCAACATCCTCATCCTTTCTTGAGAGTGCATCTGCAACATCATTTAGCTTCCCTTTTTTGTAGATGATTTCAAAGTCATAACAAAACATCTTTGTCACCCATTTTTGTTGCTCTTCTGAATATAGTCTTTGTTCCAAGAAGTAGTTAAGACTATCATGATCAGTTTTTCCTTGAAGTGTATTCCCATTAGGTAAGGTCGCAATTTATTTAGAACATGTAGTATTTCCAACATTTCCTTCTCATAATTAGATTTCTCTAAATACTTTCCTTTGATTGGACGAATTTTAAAAGTAATGGGTCTTCCTTATTGCATTAAACAACATTAATTACATTTCTTGAGGCTTCACATTCCACAATAAAAGTTTTTGTGAATTCTTATGTAGCTAAGACCGATTCTTGACACATTGCCTCCTTAAGATGATCAAAGGCATTAGCTACTTCACGAGTCCATGAAAATGCATCTTTCTTCAATAATGTTGGTATAAGTGCTTCTATTCTCCCACAATTCTTAACAAACTTGTGATAATACCCTGTTAACCTGAGAAATCCTTACAACTGCTTTATGGTTGTGGGAACTTTCCATTCCTTAATGGATTTAATTTTGGTAGGGTCTACCTTAACACCCTTGTGAGATACAATATGACCCAGATATTCCACCTCTTGTACTCCAAAGAAACATTTGGAGTTTTTTTCATATAATTGTTTCTCCTCCAATAGTTTGAGCACTGCATCAGCATGTTGAACATGATCATTCCAGTACTTGCTGTAGATTACTATATCATAAAAAAATACTAACAAAAATTTTCTAAGCAGGTGCTTGAAAATGGAATTCATCAACCCTTGAAATGTGGAAGGTTAATTGGTAAGGCCAAAAGGCATGACCAAAAATTCATAATGACCCTCATGAGTTTGAAATGATGTTTTTAGAATGTCTTCAGTCTTCATTCTAATGTGATGATATCCTGAGCGGAGATCCAACTTGGTGAAATAAATTGATCATTGTAATTCATCCAATAATTCATCAATCACACGAATGGGAAATCTATATTTAATAATGAGCTTATTGAGCTCCCTATAATTTGTACACATGCACCATGATCCATCCTTCTTGTGCACCAATGCTACTAGAGTAGAGAAAGAACTTTGACAAGGTTGAATTTTACCAACCTCTAGCATTTCTGCAATCATACTTTCAATTTCGCTCTTTTGGACATAAGGATATTTGTAAGGCCTGATGTTTGGAGGAACAATTTCTGCAATAAAATGAATAGCATGATCATGATAATGAATAGGTGGGATTCCTTTGGGAGTTCCAAACACCTTGGAATAATTGTCAAAGACTTCCTGGAGATGTGGAGAAATAGATGATTTTTATGTTGGAACTTCTAGTGAGCATAATTGTGCAATTACGCCTTGTTGTTATTTCTTCATAATCTTTTTCATGAAATTAGATCTTATTATCTTTTCTACCTTCCCTGTGATAGCCCGTAATTCAAATTCCTTTCCTTCCAATAAAAATTTCAAGAAAATTTATTGAAAAATAAAAGCTACCATCCCCAAAGATTGTAACCATTTTACTCCTAGTACAACATCTACACCACCCAATGGAATTGAAAGAATTGGACTATTCAATACATATTATCCCATGGTTATCTTGATATTATGGAACTTTCCAGAGAAATTTATAGTTCCTCCATTTGCCACTGTCACTTGACACTCTAGCGTTGGGTATAGGAAGCAATTAAATTCAGACTTCAGAGTTCAGGCTTCTCTTTAATTAAGACTTGGATTACAGGCTTATGAAGGAAAAACAATCCACATTTTCGATGAATTTACAGTCTCCTCGTTTTGGTGAAGTTACAATGAATATGGCTCCATGTAGTTGCAACCATATTTATCTCTGTGGTTCGTTTCTATACTTGGAGAAGGTATAGTACAATGGCTCGGTGACATAGTGTTGTATGTTACATTGACTACACATAGACTCAGTGCTACAAGTTTGGTGTTATATAGGTCATGAAGTTTGATGCCACAAGTGATGCATGAAGATGATCAATGATGCTCGTATGATGTTCAAGTGTTATGATGCTCGGTGTTATGTTGCTACATTAACCTCAGTCAAGGTGATAAGGATGAAGTTTGGGTGCAAGCTAGAGAGATCTTGGTGTCGTGGAGATCTTGATGCTTATACGATGAAGGGATGACTTAATGGAGGAAGCCTATAGTCTAAAGGTCTTGGTCATCTCATCTTGAACCTATTGAAGAAATAATTTTGATTGGGTTTTCCCCAAAGAGAGGGGTTTTCTTGGCAGCGTGCCGACATCTTGTGTCCTCTTCTATTTGTTTGGAATTAGTCTTGAGGATGAAACATAAAACACAAGAGCACATACTAATAATCACAAGATAATGCCATGATAAGAGAAACTAATTAATTGTCATTTCTCCAACAAGATGAACCCCTAATCCTTTACCTTTACCTTTTTTACTAGTGCCTCCTGTTGAAAATTTTAAGACAAAATTTAAATTTTAAGACAAAATATTTCTTTTGTCTTAAAAGCCCCTTCCATGTAGTAGTGTCGAATGCGACGATGGACAAGTTGTCTCTAATCGTATCAACATAAATCAAAGGGATAAAAGAGAAATTGATGTCTGAGAAATATTGTCAGGAAAAATTGTCGTGTTCTTAAGAGTCGACTACCCCCCACAAAACAAAGAGCTCAACAAATCGTTGTTTTTATATAAGATAACATAAATGGCAAGTGAAATAACAACCTTGGTATAAGCACAAAATAGTAGGAGCCTGCAAGCTAGCAGACTTGGGGCACACTGTCAGAGTCAATTTTGAAGTTGTTAGATAATATTTTCTTAAATTGATATGTTTTTGTTTTAATTGTCTTAAATGAGTTTTGTCTTAAATGGTTGCTGTCTTAAATATATTGTTGTCTTAAAATATTTTTGTCTCAAACTGTTTTTGTCTTAAATATAAAGTTTTGTCTTAAAATAATTGTCTTAATATGTTTTCGTCTTAAATATAAAGTTTTGTCCTAAAATATTTTTTATCTTGAAATATTTTTGTCTTAAACTATTATTCTCTTAAATATAAAATTTTGTCTTAAACTATTTTGTCTTAAATATAAAGTTTTTTCTTTTAATATTTTTGTCTCAAACTCTTTTTATCTTAAATTTTATATTTTAGACAATTCAATTAACATTAAATTTTAATATAAAATAACTAAAATAAAATAATAAGTTTTTAATCCTAAAAAAATCTTAAAAATATCCTTAGCCTATTAGTGGTGCCACCAAAACACGAAAATCATGACAAACCAAAATTCACGCATGACAAGCACACATAAACAATTAATCGACAGGGGGGGCGCTGAAATTAAACCTTTCTATGGATTGTAAAGTGATAGTTCAATGGCACACATAAAAAAAATTGTCGAGATTAAATTACCCATCATAATGGAGTTCATAATGGAGTCTGTAACGATCTCTATCAATTTCCTTTCGTCTAGTTAAATGTTTCCACGTCACCATATAATGTGTCCTAAACATCAATTTCGAGTTTGGTATTGAATATCGCTCATTAATTTTCAGGTTACATTTTCAGAATACAAACTTGAACTGTTGTACCATCTCCATTGAATTTGTTGTCAGCCGACTATGTCAGTGCAAAGTACAAGAATGACACAATAAGAATCCATTGCTCTAAACCAATACAAATGCAAATAAATAATTTCAATTAAAAATAAAATAAAAAATCAAATAACCTAATGTGAACTTTCTAGAATTAATTGAAAGTCAACTCAGAATCGAATACGTTACTACTTTCTGCGGAAGGGTAATAATAGCTTGGTGGGGGAAGTCAGAAGCGAAATATCAAAATTAACGTGTGATAAATTAAGCAAAAGTTGTTGAGTTGTAGGAATACAAAGTAAACAACTATAGAAATGTATTTGCATGAAATATAATATAGAAGCTATGGCAAATGATACAAGTCCATCATAATCCCAAATCAAGCTTAAACAACTTCTATGTAAGTATAATCATAGCAATATAAATATAACCACTTTTCTTTTCTTGTATAAGAAAACATAACAGGATCATCGCAATCATAATTATCAATATAGACTCATTTAAAGTAGAGATTTGAGATTTAACGTGAATTGAGAGGAATCGAGATTTTTGGTTGCAAATTTATTTTAGAGTGAAAAAAATAATGTGTAATGGCTTAAGTTTAGAATGGCTTTCCTTGTAGCGCGCCCTTATCAAGCTCGGCCATACAAATGAGTACGAATGCAACAAAGGATAGACGGTTACTTGGGTGAAAAACCTCGAGACGATTACCATCGTCGATCTTCAACCTCAAAGTAGAATCATTGATGTAGATGAGGATCCCCATTCAAAGCTTCCAGTTGTAGGGCAAAGCTCGCTCCGAAATATCGAGAACCCATGGCAACACATATTTTCCAATCTATACGCTATTAAATGTTGATGGGTAGTATATGACCACCGTTAAATTTAAACAAATTTAAGTTTAACGATGCATTTAATAGCGTATAGACTAGAAAATAATGTTCACCACCTTATAACAGTGCCTTGAAAAAAAATACACTTCACCTTTACATAAATTTCATAATCACATTCATGTACCATGAAAGCCAAATGTAACTACTTGTAACATGAATTTAAAATAACCAAAAAAATTAGAATATATCAATGTACATGGTTAAATATACATAATGTAACTGCACATACTTACAAGACATGACAAGAGTACTTTATAAATTTCATTGTCTTCATTGTAATTATTATTACCATCATACAAATATATATATATATATATATATATATATTTTTTTTAGAATGATAAATTATAATCATAATCAACATTATGACTTTATTTAAGTCAACTTCCCTTTCCATATGGTGTTATAGTTTTTTTTTACCATGGTGAATTGGTAACTCTTTAGACTAATTTAAGGGAGGTTCCAGGATCAATCCTCGTGGCTCCTTTATAACACCAAGAGCATCGCAAGAGTCGAGACCCATACGGAAAATGGGAAGCCTACTCCTTGAGCCAAGATCATAGGAGGCCATATACTCGATGGAATTTGAACCTTGGTCTCTTGGATTTCACCCAACAAAACTCACTGTTAAACCACATATCACTGTATCACATGGTGCCATAGTTAATACGAAGTCTCGATCTTGGCGTCAGGGTATGGGTTCTCGGCAAACATTATTTTCTATTCTATACACTATTAAATGTTGATGGACAATATATGCCCACCTTTAGATTTAAATTTGTTTAAATTTAATGGTGGGCATATACTGCCCATCGACATTTAATAGCGTATAAACTGAAAAATATGTGTTGCCTTAGAAGGTTGGGTCAGCCCATTATCAATTTGAGTAAAAAAAAATTAAATTACAGAAGGCAAAAAAACAAAAACGTGAGTAGCCTAATTGACTATTTTTAATTTAGTAAACATTAAAATATCATTCATTCTATATGCGTGTCAGTAATGATAAATCTGTATGGATGTCGATAATAGGTAATGGTAATATCATTTGGTATTGCAAATGCATCCAGTGGCGGCGTTAACATAATGACACAATAAGACTCCATTGCTCTGGACCAATACAAATGCAAATAAATAATTTAAATTTAAAATACAAAATAAGACTCCATTGCTCTGGACCAATACAAATGCAAATAAATAATTTAAATTTAAAATAAACAAAAATCAAATCAAATAACCTAATGTTAACTTTGTAAAATCTCGTTTGATTTTTGGTGACCTGCTGAATTAATCGAAAGCCAACTTAGAATCGAATACGTTACAACGGGCTGTAGCAGGGGTAATAATATGAACATGCATATGTTTTAATTCGGAACTTTGAGTGGATAACTAGATGACTTCGAGTTATGAACAATATTATATTCATGTATATACAAGCTTAACATTTTTATCTTCTTTTGAAAAATAAGAACATGCTTAAAATAATATGAATATGTATATATTTTAATTCAGAATTCTGTGTGGATAACTAGATGACTAAAAATCTTATATTCATGTAAAGGCAAGATTAACATTTGTATTTCTTTTGACAAATTGTTTCTTTGATTTTTTCATTTTATTATGAATCTTTTCCCTTTTCCTTTTCTCAATTAATTCTCCCTTGGTTTTTTGAGATTTATAATTAAACAAGCCCCCTTCCATTAAAGATGTAGTTTGGATTGCTAATCAGCAAGGCGCTTCCTCATTTCACCTTTTTAAAACTTTAAAACTTTTTATCGTTTATTTTCAAACCAATCGTTGATGTGAAACTTTGTTTCGATTTATTTTTTCACAAAATTTTAATATATATTTAATTTAAATACGATCCAAATCACTTAATAAATATTCTTTAAAAAACCTACAAAATAGATCAATTACTTTGTTTTAGATATCATTTTTCAATTCATTTTATGATTAAATCTACAATGGAACTTTTTCACAATGTTAGAAAACAATATATGTTTATCTTCCTTCATTATTGCCTTAGCCATTGTCTTTCCAATTTTCTTAGTCATAATAAACCAATGAACATCCTCACTAGGATGTTTTTCCCAACATTTATCTTGGAATAAGTGTCCCGTCAACAGTGGTTATTATTTTGCCTTCATTAACCTTTATTACATGGAATTTTTACCAAGGTTGTTACACCAAAACCTTAGAACATGTGTGAGCCTCAAACCCTGTAATTTCAAACCTGTACAAACCATTTTCCATGACCCGACCTCAAACCTATATGAACCAAACAATTAAGAAGAGAAGAAGATAATGCTTGGTGATGTCCAAATGAGCTTGAGTTCACTTGAATTTAGAGGCTTCCAAGGGTGACCAATTTCTTGTTAGGGCTGACCTATCCAAATTTCCATCTGTTGGAGTTTCTTCATAAGTACAATTTTGTTTGTCGAAATTGAGTGTTTCAAAGTCAAAATTGGACATCTTGAAAAGAGGAATCTAGTCCCATAGTTCGAATTTGTCACTGAACTTCCAGATTAACAAATATTTACGATGACTAAAGATAGTGTGGGTCTGATTGCACTGTCTTCATTTTGTTCGTAACATGTGCCACATAAGGAAAATAAGGCGACGTTGAGGTATTTTTTTATGATGTTAAGGGTTTCAAGGTCAACAAGATTGGTGATTAAATTGAGGATTTCATGTATAGGTACTTTTTTGAATAGGGATACTACGTCGAAGATTGCCATGATGTCATTAGAATTGATCCGAAGGTGAGAGTTATTTTGAACAAAATGGATTTAATTTTCATGAAAGGAGTTTCCAGTAAAGGGTTAAGTCTTATCAGTAAGAAACCGAGAGATTATGTGTAGGCACTCCAATGGCACTGATTATGGGCCTAAGAGGAATGGATTTTTATGAATTTTTGATTTCCAATATATTCTAACAGTTATAGGGTAGGAAAAAATAAGACACTTTTGAACTTGGGGGGTGAGGGAAGAGAAGAAGATTTTATAGCTTTAGTGATAGTTGAAGTAATTAAATTGACAGGGTTTCTCAGAAGCAATTTATAAGTAAATAATATAGAAGTAAATCCAAGTATGCGGGGAATTATATAATTTTAGGGGATTAAGGAAAGATAAAGAAATGAAAAATATAAAAAATGATGATAAAAAATGAAAGATAAGGAAATTAAATGAAGTGAAAGAGGAAATAAATTGAGACTGTGCAATGGGGGCGAGAGATAAAAGGTTAAGGTTGTGAATTATAGGTTTCCAAGACTTGCTTAACTTGTATCCATCGTCATAATTAAATATATTTACATTCTTTTTTATTTTGAGGGCTTCATGAATAATTTGGGCATAATAAAAGGCAATGGGGGTGATAACTTTAGCTTGGTCAAAGAAGGTAAGGAATTTAGATTTGAAGCAGTGTTTGTTATGAAATCTTTTGAAAGATGATTGTGATACATATTGGCCATGTCTTCCATCAGACGAGAATTTACAGATCTACCAGTTTGGCCAACGTAAAAATTTCCACATAAGCATGAAATTTTATTGTTGGAATTATGGTGTGCATGGTTCCATCTAGCTGATGTTGGCATATGTACATGATGGAAACTAGCTCATGCTGACATTGATGTCAACCCTACAATGTCAACCTATGTAGACTAGCTAATGTTTTGATGCCATTCATTGTAGCATGGCTGCAGCTTATTATGTTAACATCGGGATGATTGTGTTTCCATTTATGTAAATAGTATGATGTAACACACATGATGGTTAGATGATGGCATTGGTCTGGTTGATGATGCAGCTATAGGTGGATGATGCAGATCTACATATTATAGAGATGATGATTGGCACACTAGTTGAGTTGGCAACTAGGTCTTCATCTAGGTCCTCATGCTTGTGCTCATAGATATGACTTGTTGCATTGTGATGGCCTTATGTTTGATGATGGAGATGTTATATAGAGTATTTCACGTCTATTAGAGGTATTGAAACTTGTTCAAATATTTTTTGGGGATTGGAGGACTAATTGGCACTCTTGCTAACATTATTTATTGGCCTTCCAGGTCAATTTTGTAGTGATACTTGGGAGAAATGTTTGATCCACCTGTAGATTTGTCGAAGGCTATAACAAAGGTTTGGAGGTGAGTTCAAATGTTGAAGAAGTGGATCCAATAGGTGGCAGAGGTTCTCAGCTGAAGAATTGTTGTTTTTATTCATCCTTTGCCACAGTCGCATGGATCCAATCCTATGCATGTGTGTGGAAAATCTATAGCCATTGGGAAGCAATCATTTCCATTTGACCGATTGAGTTTATCTATTGTTGTGTGTGCAACCGAAAATAACACGAAGAATTGTGTGCATTCCTTGTGAATATTGGAAGAAAATTGGCATGGAAAGTCCTAGAGGATTCTAGAATAAGTTGTACAGGTCAAGAATGGTTGGAAATGGTCGTGTAGTAATGTGAAATCATTTAGTGCACAAGTAGTGGTCTTAGTGGATTGATTTGGTCCAATTTTTTCACCCTTGATCTTATATGAAGCTTAATTTTTCCCTACATGTTTTATATTCATCATTTGGAGTTGAGGATGGATTGATGTTGAGTGTAAATGAGTTATAGAAGGTCGTATTGTGTGTGTATGCTTAAAAGCCATATTGAGCTTGATTGCTTCAATAAATGAGCTCTAATGGCAACAATATGAGAGAATCTATTTCTTGAATCATAATATTAATTCACATCTCTAGATTTTAGATCATCGATGCAGAGAGTTGTAGCATAGTTTGGTATTGATGGAACTCCATATTAGTGACTCTAAAATATGTTTTTACAGGAGCTGCTTATGCACTTGGAACATAAACATAGTGTCCTGTTGTTTTCATTGTATTATGAAACTATTATTTTTTAGTGAGGATTTGATGGTTGATAGTTTTCAAATTTGATGCATATATTTGAGTCACTATTTTGCTAGAGTTGAGAGCATATATTTGTTGTTTTTTTTTGTATATGATGATGTCTTGCTGCTAGAGGTTGTATGCAGATATAAATTGGTTTGATCATACATTGTTGGGATCTAGTTTGAAAATAGATGAAAGGATATCAACATAGAGAAGAGGAGCAATGACTTAATGGATGTGGAGCAATGATTGTGAAGTTTCAGCGAAAGGAACAATTTATCAATCCAATCAAAATTGGATTGTCCAATTGGAGTTGGGCAAGGATTGAATGTTCATGGTGGTGTTTCCTCCCGTAATATTAACATGCCGAACTGAACTTCCAATTGACATATTAATTCACGAACTGAATCGAACCCTAGTATTTTCTAATTTTTTCTGCCAATTCGCCCGGATTTGGTAACTATGGTTAAAACTGTCTATAGCAGGCTAATAATATGTATATGTTTTAATTTAGAACTTTGTGTGGATAACTAGATGACTTTGAGTTGTGAAAAATATTATATTCATGTATATACAAGCTTAACATTTCTATCTTCTTTTGAAAAATAATAACATGCTTAAAATAATATGAATATGTATATATTTTAATTCATAATTATGTTTGGATAACTAGATGACTTTGAGTCATGAAAAATCTTACATTCATGTATAGACAATATTAACATTTGTATCTTTTTTTTTGACAAATTGTTTCTTTGATTTTTTCATTTTATTATGAATCTTTTCCCTTTTCCTTTTATCGATTAATTCTCCCTTGGTTTTTTGAGATTTATAATTAAACAAGCCCCCTTCCCTTATAGATGTAGTTTGGATTGCTAATCAACAACGCAATTCCTCATTTCACCTTTTTAAAACTTTTTATCATTTATTTTCAAACCGATCGTTGATGTGAAACTTCATTTAGATTTATTTTTTACAAAGTTTTACTATATATTTAATTTAAATATGATCCAAATTACTTAATAAATATTCTTTAAAAAACCTACAAAATAGATCAATTACTTTGTTTTAGATACCATTTTTCAATTCATTTTATGATTAAATCTACAATGGAACTTTTTCACAATGTTAGAAAACAATATATGTTTATATTCCTTCATCATTTCCTTAGCCATTGTCTTTTCCAATTTTATTAGTCATAATAAACCAATTAACATCCTCACTAGGATTTTTTTCCCAACATTTATCTTGGAATAAGTGCCCCATCAGCTGTGGTTATTATTTTTCCTTCATTAACCTTTAGTACATGGAATTTTTACCAAGGTTGTTACACCAAAACCCTAGAACATGTGCAAGCCTCAAACCCTGTAATTTCAGATCTGTACAAACCATTTTCCTTGACCTGAACTCAAACTTGTATGAACCAAACAATTAAGAAGAGAAGAAGATAATGCTTGGTGATGTCCAAATGAGCTTGAGTTCACTTGAATTTAGAGGCTTTCAAGGGTGACCAGTTTTTTGTTAGGGCTGACCTATCCAAATGTCCATATGTGGTATTTTCTTCATAAGTACATTTTCCCTTGTCCAAATTGAGTTTTTCAAAGTCAAAATTGGTCATCTTGAAAAGAGGAATATAGTCCCATAGTTGGAATTTTCACCGAGCTGCCAGATTGACAAATATATACGATGATTAAAGATAGTGTGGTTCTGATTGAAATGTCTTCAGCTTGTTAGTAACATGTGCCACATAAGGAAAAGAAATTGGCGTTGATGTATATTTTTATGATGTTAAGGGTTTCAAGATCAACAAGGTTGGTGATTAAATTAAGGGTTTCATGTATAGGTAATTTTTTGAATAGGGATACCACGTCGAAGATTTCCATGATGTCATTGGAATTGATGTGAAGGTGAGAGTTATTTTCAACAAAATGGATTGAGTATTTCATGAAAGGAGTTTGCAATGAAGGGTTAAAGCTTATCAACAAGAAACTGAGAGATCGTGTGTGTAGGCACTCCAATGCCACTGATTATGGGCCTAAGAGGAATGGATTTTTATGAATTTTCAGTTTCCCATATAGTATAGGAGTTATATGGTAGGAAAAAATAAGGCACTTTTGAATTTGGGGGGTGGGGGAAGAGGAAGATTTTATAGCTTTAGTGATAGTTGAAGTAATTAAATTGCTAGGGTTTCTCGAAAGCGATTTATAAGTAAATAATATGGAAGTAAATCAAAGTATGCGGGGAATTATATAATTGGGGGGGAATTAAGAAAAGGTAAAGAAATGAAAAAAATTAAAAATGATGATAAAAAATGAAAGAGAAGGAAATTCAATGAAGTGAAAGGGGAAATAAATTGAGACCATGCAAGGGGGGAGAGAGATAAAAGGTTAAGGTTGTGAATTAGAGGTTTCCAAGACTCGCTTAACTTGTGTCCATCATCATAATTAAATATATTTACATGATTTTTTATTTTGAGGGCTTCATGAATAATTTGGGCAGACTAAAAGGTAGTGGGGTGATAATTTTAGCTTCATAAAAGAAGGTAAGGCATTTAGATTTGAAGGAGTGTTTTTTATGACATATTTCAAAAGACGATTGTGATACATATTGGCCATGTCTTCCATCAGACGAGAATTTACAGATCTACCAGTTTGGCCAACATAAAAATTTCCACATGAGCATGAAATTTTATTGTTGGAATTATGGTGTGCATGGTTCTAGGTAGCTGATGTTGGCATATGTACATGATGGAAACTAGCTCATGCTGGCATTGATGTCAACCCTACGATGTCAACCTATGTAGACTAGCTAATGTTTTGATTCCATCTACTGTAGCATGGTTGCAGCTCATTATGTTGAGATTGGGATGATTGTGTTGCCATTTATGTCAACAGTATGATGTCACGCACATGATGGTTAGATGATGTCATTGGTTTGGTTGATGATGCTGCTATAGGTGGATGATGCATATCTACATATTATAGAGATGATGATTGACATACTAGTTGAGTTGGCAACTAGTTTTTGATCTAGGTCCTCATGCTTGTGCTCATAGATATGACTTGTTGCATTGTGATGGCCTTATGTTTGGTGATGGAGATTTTCTACAGAGTATTGCACGTCTATCAGAGGTATTGAAACTTGTTCAAATATTTGTTGGAGAGCGGAGGAATAATTGGCACTCTTGCTAAAATTATTTGTTGGCCTTCTAGGTCAATTTTGTTATGACACTTGGGAGACATGGTTGTTCCACCCTTAGATTTGTTGAAGGCTATAACAGAGGTTTGGAGGTGAGTTCAGATGCTAAAGAAAAGCATGCAACAAGTGGCACAGGCTCTGAGCTGAAGAATTGTTGTTTTTATTCATCCTTTTCCACAATCGCATGGATCCAAGCCTATGCATGCGTTTGAAAAATCTATAGCCATTGGGAAGAAATCATGTCCATGTGACCGGTTGAGTTTATCTATTGTTGTGCATGCAACTGAAAAAAAAATACGAAAAATTGTGTGCATTTCTTGTGCAAATTGGAAGAAAATTGGCATGGAAATTCCTAGAGGATTCTAAAATAAGTTGTAAAGGTCGAGAATGGTCAGAAAAGGTCCTCCAGTGATGTGAACTCATTTAGTGCACAAGTAGTGGTCTTAGTGGATTGATTTGGTCCAATTTTTGCACCCTAGATCTTATCCCGAAGCTTAATTTTTCCCTACATGTTTTATATTCATCATTTGGAGTTGAGGATGGATTGATGTTGAGTGTAAGTGAGTTATAGAAGGTCTCATTGTGTGTGTATGCTTCAGAGCCATATTGAGCTTTATTGCTTCAATATATGAGCTCTAATGGAAGCAATATGAGAGAATATATTTCTTGAATTATAATATTGATTCACATCTCTAGATTTCAGATAAGCGATGCAGAGAGTTGTGGCATAGTTTGGTATTGATGGAGCTCCATATTAGTCACTCTCAATTTTTTTTTTACAAGAGCTGCTGATGCACTTGGAACATAAACATAGTTTCCTGTGGTTTTCATTGTATTATGAAACAAATATTATATAGTGAGGATTTGATGGTTGACAGTATTCAAATTTGATGAATATATTTGAGTCACTATTTTGCTAGAGTTGAGAGAATATATTTGTTGCGTTTTTTTTATATGATGATGTCTTGCTGCTAGAGGTCGTATGCAGATCTAAATTGGTTTGAGAATAAATTATTGGGATGAAAGGAGATCCAGATAGAGGAGAGGAGAAATTACTTAATGGATGTGGAGCAATGATTGCAAAGTTTCAACGAAAGGAATAGTTTTCTCAATCCAATCAAAGTTGGATTGTCTAATTAGAGTTGTGTGAGGATTGAATGATCATGGTGGATTTCAGCGGATGGTAGTGCGTAGATCCATATGAGAACATAGTCTTCTTACCTGATTAATATATTTGAGTCTCCAAGCTCATGGTTGTTGGTGATTAGTATAGGAGGTCGAGTCTCCTAGACGATGGATTTCAAAAAATCTATGTAAAAGAAATATTTTTCGTAATAGAATGTTAAGAGCAGCACAACAATAGAAAGAGTGGTTTTTTGCTTGGTGAAGGGTTTTCCACTAGATATCTTGTGTCTCTTGTGGCTTGGGGATAAATGACGATCAATGTGAACACAAAAGGTAATGATGAATAAAATCATGATCTTGCATGCTTGGTGATCATGGTAACTAACTTGGTGACCCCACCTTTACCCTTGACCAATGAAAACTTGACACCTCACCCCGCTCTGTCTTTTCTGTAGACAAATACAGTTTCTTAGCGAAAATAGTTACAAGCTTGACACATTTGCTACAAAATTTTCAAGTGATTCAGTAGTGAAATCTGTTATTCCACCATTGTATTCACTACGAAATGGTGAAAAAATAGACAAGTGGCTTATTTTTTTATTTGAAGGCTTGGGTGCGAAAACGAAATGACATGGAGTGGATTTTATTGATGTGACAAGACTCATGCTGGGTGTAAGACTTAGAATAAAACTTATTACATGTGTTTTTTCATAAATTTGATGAGACCAACTATAAAAAATAATGAGATCTAGGTGAATGATGTGAAAGACCCTATAAATGAAAATTTGAAAACTTATGAATGATAATAGAATCAAGGAGGGCTCATTGGGAAACAACCAAACATGTTCTCAGATATATTCAAGGAATAGTCATGGTTGGACTGAAGTACACCTGTGGTAATGACATCAGGTTGAGTGGGTTCATCGATGCAGATTGGGCATGGAATCCAGTAGATTAGAAAAGTACCAGTGGGTATTGTTTCAGTCTTGGATCAGGAATGACCTCCTAGTGAAACATGAAATAGAAATTTGTGGCATTGAGATCAGGAAAGGCAAAATATATGGTAGCTGGAACAACTTCATCTGATGCCATATGGCTTCGAAAAGATGGAAGCGACGAGTATTCTATGTGATAATAAAAGTTGCATCAAGCTCTCTAAAAATCCCGTGTTTCATGATCAATCGAAGCACATTGACATCAGGTGTCACTTCATCAAATACTATGTCCTACGAGGAGTTGTACAGTTGCAATACACTCCAACAAGAGAACAATTGGCAGATATTATCACGAAGGCTCTGGGGAGGACCAAGTTTTTCTATTTTAGAGAAAATATGGGGATGTTAGGAATCCATTTCAGTAGCAGGAATGGATAGGATTAGGATTCAGAGGGAGCTACAATACATATGAGGTAGGGACAGTCGCAGTGTCATGGGCAAGAATACAGAGGGAAACACCTTAGGAGATGAAGGGAAACAAATAGAGATCAACACCACAGAGGATGCTTCAAAGAAGAGTAGCATGCAACAATCTTATTTCTAGAACCCTTTCCTCGTTAATAGGGATTGTTTTTTTTTTTTGCATCGGAAATTATTTTGAGTCTCAAAATTTGTATGGAGGATCGGACATCAATATTCCAAAGAACTTGGAAACCGTTTGTGGAAATTCCGCTCGGTCCATATCTTATTAGAACAATTAATTATTTTAATGAAGACCCTAAGTCTAAACATAGGGAAATTAAATAATTAATGGGTATTAATAAGAGAGAGTGTGAATCTTCTAGAGAATGAAGATAAAGTCAAGTTTTAATCTTAGCCATTGATTAGAATTCTAATATGGGTCATTGATTCTTTAGTTAGAATATTATAAAATAATGTTTATGGTTCATTTGGAAAGAAATTCGAGCACACACTCAGTACCTGATGGATATCGATTCTAAAGGAATCGAATTCTATTTCAAAGGGAGAGTTATAGGGCATAGTTGCAGAGGGAGAAGGAGAAGAGGGAGTCAGCAGTGATTGAGTACGAGGAAAGAGGGATGCAGTGGGTAACAAAAGGCAGCGCAGAGATGTAACGCAGTGTGCCCACGCAGAGACCACGTAGAGTGATGTAGTCCAATGCATGGACTGCGTAGAGAAGCACGTAGATTGACACAAAGGGAGATAGAGGGTTGTCTAGGTGTTAGAAAATATCCGAGAGGTTTTGAGAGTTTTACCTCAGGTGTTTTCTAAATGTATCTAACAATGGATTCCTTGTAAAGATTCATTTGCTGAAGGATAATATATAAACCCTTATTTTTTGCACCGGTTTTCCCACATTGGGTTTTCTGAGGGACAATTTTCCAAAAATAAGTGTGTACATATGATCATTTCTCATGCTTATTTTTCTTACTATTTATTTCTCTGCATATGTAATTGGGAATGTTGCAGTAGTATTTATTTTGAAATTTACTGATAGAATTCTGTAAATAACTTACTAGAGTAATAAGTAGGAGAAATAAATCTATCACTGCAACTGTAAATTTTTGGATTGAATTTTTCACAGGTAAAATGGGTTCTTTCTCTCTCCTCTCTTGTATGGCGTTACCTATTTCTCAACATACCCTTGTTTCCCTTATATGCGTGGGGAAATGGGTAGCTACTTGGGATTATTGCACTAAGATGGGAAATACTAACATACCTTGTGATTGACAAAGGCTTTTCAAAAATACTATAAAAACACTTCTTGGGAAACCCACTTTATATTTAGAATTTGACTCTTTATCCCCCAACAACTTATATGGACACAAAACCTTGAGTTTCATTGCAACGAGGAATATGTATAAATAAGTTTACTGATGACCTTTCTTTTTTTGGTTCCATACCATTCATTTTGTTTAAGGATCTTATTTACTATACTTATTTCTGATTGGATATTCCTTACCTTTTAACGGAGCCTAACCTGTTTCAACCGGATTTAGTTAGGAAATGCCACTATCTTGGTATATATTATTACCAGTTCTGCCACATATTGATAAATCATCTATTTTATAACCTGCAAATTTTCCATGGTAGCAGCATGTTTGAAGGTGATGAGAAATTATTGAATCTCTTTGAGGACTTCTTCTTCACTTCTTACTTCACTGACTGATCCAATAGAACACACTTTGTACACTATGATCATAGACTTCAGTCCACTCAATGAATTTTTATATGAGGTTAGTACCCTATCACTGATCTTTGCCAGTTTATCTCGTGATTGGACCTTGATGTGGATTTTGGACCCTGTCATTCTGAGTAGTTATCCAATCCTTTGTGGGGAGAGTTTCTTGTGCAACTAAATATCTAAAAATCCCACAAAAAATGTTATTGATAGTTTTGTTGGCTTGTTTAAGCATATTTTTCTTCTCTTTAGTTTTATTCTGTATGGTCAGGAATGTTGCCATAGTATTATGCAACTTCATCATCTCTTGATAGGATAATGGCATAATGTCTTATAGTGTCGCTACCTCTTCTTGGATGTGAACTTGCAATTATTTTCCACTTGAATAGGCTAGGCACAAAACCTGGTTCTCCTCTTCTGCTCGAACGACTCTTATTCAGAAGTGTGTAGCTTGGCTTACAGTTCAAAAACTAGTTTGTTTCATCTACCCACATTTAACTTTGTTGAAATCACAAAGGTCATTCCAAATGAAGCGATCATCTTGGGATTCAATGTAGTTTCTAGTATAATCTCATTTTCTATAATCACGAATAAAGGCGTGGTCAGATTCTTTGCATAACATTTTCTCCTCTCTTGCATAATCTTACACAGGATTTGATCAAAGGGCAACATTGTGATATCCACTACATCTTATTCCTCATCTGTGATGCCTAACTCTTTAAGTGGAAGATTCCCGCCACTAATTGGTGTGGAATGAGGAATGTACAATGGAGATAAAGCAGTATGCATCCTAGAACCTTGACCCTACTAATAATCTATTATGTAACCTTGTTGCTCGTTAAGGTGGTCTATTATGTAACCTTGTTGCTCGTTAAGGTGGTCTATTATGTAACCTTGTTGCTCATTAACCTTCTTTCCTCCTCCTATTGCTAGTGTTGAAGTTCATCATCTTTATGATCTCCTCCCTCTTATGATTGTTTAAGCTATTCTTCCTTTTTCCTCCTTATCTCTTGTTTCTTTCTAGAAAAAATTGATTTCCTTTCTTCCAGTGCTTCTTATTTTTCATCCTTTTCCTACTCATCTATTGGGGCTTCCTAATAGCTACTTTTATGTTTGTTTTTCTTCCCATATTTCTTTTGCTTCTCTTTATTCCTTTAAAGTAGGGTTTCCTTGGCCTCCAATATTATACTTTCTTGGGAATAATATGTTTGTTCCTCTTCCTTCTATTTTTGTTTAATTGATCCTATTTCTGTGTTGGAATTGTACAAGTTTCTAGCCTTGTCCTCATGATTATCCTTGGTATGGAAATAGGACCAATTGACACATTCCTTCTTGCAATGCACTGCTACAACTCCCTTTGGGTCATACCTGCGGTGCCTCAAGTCCAAAAATAAACCTTTCATCTCATCAGCCTCTCCTTCAGCCTCCTTGAATTTATCAAGAGTATATGCACCATTGGTCAGAGGGAAAATAGGTCACAATTTTTTCTTGCCTTTGACTAATTTCTTGGAGAACCTTGTAGTTAATTGATAACATACTTCTTGTAAGAGAATCATGTTTGTTGCCAATGTAGGAAGATCATGTGGGGACTGATAGGGGTCTAATACCCTTATAAAGGTGGCCTCTCCAATGGGAAACCAATATGCCACCTTGATGAGTGTCTCTTTAGCCCTTTTATACATGTAAGGGGCATCATCTCCAAAAATAATTTGATACGGAGGAGCAATGAATGATTTAGAAGTAGTCTCATGCATAATTTTGTAACTTGGAATCCCAAAATATCTTATAATAAATTTGCATGGGATCAGTTGTATTTGGGGTTCACTTTAGACTCCATCCTTCAAAATGAAATCTTAAGCATACTACATCCATGAGTTATGATGCCATATAAAACTATGATGGTTGACCTTTCTCGAGATTCTTTGAAGCATATATGTTTGAATTTAGGGTCAATTCTAAAATTCTTCCCCAATTGTAGATATTCCATGAGGTGGCTACTGAGTACATTATGGGGACCCATGCTCCTAGAAAAGTGTCAATATTTTCCCTACCATACAATTTTTTCATCATAGTTTCCATATAATGATGTAATTTTATTAGGACCTATGTTATATAAACCTGATATGCATTGACCCTGAACATGAATGGTTCTTTCCACCATGGCTTCAAAATATGTTTATTTGACCCCTTGAAACCCGATAGCCACCTATTGTTGAAAAAAGTTTCCTATTTTGGTAGCTTATAAGAAGTAGTGATGTTGGTGGCATTGAAAGAAGTGAAGGCCTTACCTGTATGCTTCCTAATAACCTAGTGGTGTTTGTAAATGTTTTGTAATATCCATTCTATAGTTTATGCACATCATAAGACTAGTGGGTGTGCAACTAATTTGTGTATCCAAGACCTCTTGATGTTGATATACACCTTGAAATATTCTTGTTCTCGAGGATGTCATTATTCAAGAATTATGAATAAATGTTTCACCATGTGAGTTTGGTGATTTTTTTGATATTTCAAGTTGTATCCCTGTATATTGGTGGTGGAGGTGGACTTTCTACAATCCATTGGGTGCTTCTCTCTACACTCCTGCAAGGAGGATTTGACTACTGGTGATGCCATCTCTCCAAAGAAAGATGATATATATATTCATTCCATATCAATGTCACCTAGCACTTCAAATAGAAAATCCCAAGATGAAAGTGACGACATAAATAATAATAATAGGAGAACAATTGAAATTGCGTCTCACAAGTGTGAAAGCTAGGACAACCACTTGACTCACAAAACTGGCTTATAGGTAGGACATAGGGTGGAAATGGTTAGGGGTCACAAGAGTTAGGGCATGAGAATAATGAATTTTATACTTGATAGCTTGAAAATATTAATGGGTTGTGAGGTCCCAAGAAATGGAGGTCATCGGGTCATAATGTAATGAGCTTGCAAGTTTTCGGGGTCAACTATTGTGTTACCTTACAAATTAGAGCTATGAGGAGGGTCATAGGGTCACTGGAATGGAAGGGTTTCAGAGTTGCAGGATAACTAGGCCGCAAGGGTTCCTACTAGCTTCTTGTGTGACCCCACGACTTTGTGACCTACGGTTTAAAGGAAACTGAAAGTCTTGGTGAAGTCACATAGTTGTTCAAATAGAGAGGTTGCAAGGTCACACAGAATATATGATCATGCATAAAATGGGTGTTAGCCTTTCTTAGTGGTTATTGGAAAATTTATTAACGAGTTTAGGCACAAGAAAACAAAAAAATGAGGATATCCACGGTTTTCTATAAGCCTATGGGGTGAAAATGGGTCAGATGTGATCAAGTAATGAGGCAATTCACCTTGATTGGAGAAATGGGAGACCAAATATGGCACCCAGTGGATGAAGGAAAGGCTAGAGGTTTTGGAATAAGAGTGGGATTGGAAAGGGATGTGACGAGGAGGAAAATTAGGGTACAAAATGGAAGGTGCAAGGAAAATGCTAGATGGGAAAACAGATGGAAAATATAATGATTGCAAGGGAAGGTGAAACGATGCTTACAAAGAGGGGAGAAGTTGTGTGGTCATGAGGTCTCCAAATTCGTCCACCTATAATGCTCTAATAAACTGATAAATGAATGAGGGTAAGCACAATATAAATAAAAATGTCATGCATGTATAGGAGGAGGTTTTTGGGTTAGAGGTTAGGATGAGTGGCATATGAAGAACCTTCCTATTTTGTGACCTAGTGACTCTACGACTTGGTGCGTAAAAGGTTTATGAAAGGTATTTAGGTCATAGGTCATGCCAGGTCATGAGGATGAGAGGTAAAAGATATGCGATTTGGAGACTTGGAGTCTAACTCTTAGTGTAACCCTTAGTATAGGTTACAAGGTCGCAAGTTCAATAGGCAACTATACTAGAGAGATCCGAATTGGTTTGACTTGGTGACTATGTGACTTAGAAACTTCAATGAAAGGAGGTATGAGGGAAATGGTGGAAAGCCAAAATTTTTAATCTAAATCTAGTGTTTCATCATGTGACTTGTGACCTTGGGAAAAACTAAGATGAAACCTTAAAAATAGAAAATTTCCCAAGTGTTAGAGGAAAAGGTGGGTCAATAACAAGGGTGTTAAACCTCAACATGACATAGAAAAAGGGCTAACAGTTCAATGAGGGAGGTTCCAAAATTTTGAAGTGGGTCAAATTTTTGGGTTATTGTAGTGGCTAAAACAATTGGTGATTCATTGGTATAAAATTAGAGTCTTTGTTTCTTCTCTATTAAAAGTGTAGTTGTAATTTGTGGATGTGTTATCTCGGGTTCATGGGTCCCACTAATGTCTCAGATTGAACCTTTAATATTGATCAAAAGTACCTCAACACTTTCACTTTGATTACTCAAACACACCAATTGAGAATGTTCCCCGTAACTCCAATAAATGTCTATATAACGATGCATGGGCTATAAAAATGTTCAGTGTTGTAGTCAAAGATCTCTGATGTTACTCTGTTGTTAGCGATCCTAGACGGTAACTCGATGTAGTCGTTGTATCATCTCCCTTCGTAGGAAGCATTTCTCAATCCTTTACCCTTTACTTTACTTTTATATTTTTCTTTAAGTATGAGGGGTTTCCACTCATTGGCATCATTTATTAGGAATTTATTTTTCCAGGGAGGATGAGGGATCCTGACTTATTTTATGTGCAAGAGAGGTTGTTTCTATTTTTTCAGAGTCTTTATCATTTTCCCAAACATAGTTTTCCCATTATAAGTTTTCCTTCTCCATTTTGAGTTACTAGGTTTAAAACCAACTTTGAATCTTTGAATCCAAGCCAATAGCACCGATCTTGCTGTTAAAAATAGGTTTCTTAGATAATCAGGTTCCCCAATACCTTGGCTTCTATGTCATAGCAAATATTTGACTTAAAGATATTCAAACTAAGCATATATAAGAGGTGAAAAACTCATCCATTGGTGTAGGGGATAGGTCAAATCTAGAATGCATTTGGTTTAGGGTGATGTCCGAGAGTGATTTTTTCAAAGTGAAAGCCTTTATTCATAGACATGGATACTCTAATGCACATGATATGTAGGGGATGCATGGAACTAAACTAAATGTAAAGAAGAAGAAAAAAATGAGAGGAAAAAGAAATATATGTACAAGGGTGAGTGGGAAGTTGTAAGAGTTTCTAGTTAAATCCGAACTTAAGATTCTGGCCATTCATAAGAAGGGGTTCAATCTTCCTGTCTAGGGTTTTTAGGCAATAGGTATGTTGGCCAAGTTTCTCTTTACCCTAAAAAACATTGATCCATAAGGGCTTGGAATTTGGTATGTTTACCTTTTTCCTCATGGGATTTATCTCATTTTAGGAATATGTTGCCTATGTCAAGCTCATTACTCCCTAAAAATTTCTTATCGAACCACTTGTTGATTCACATTTGGCGTATGAAGAACTTCTCCCTAGCCTTCTGCCTTTCTTCCTCATGTTTGAGTAAGGTTTCAATTTGGTTTTGCATGGTAGGACACAATGTACCTTGAGATTCTTATGATAAATAGAGGGGAGGAAGGTACAATTTTTTCACAAAGATTTCTTCTTTCACATAAAATAGGATGTATGGAAATTTCCCAAGAGATGCTTTAGTAGTGACATGGTCAGTCCACAAGGCATTGTGCCAATTTCTCTATTGTGATAACAAAGTTTCCTTGCTAATACAAATTAGGTTATTATTCATGGACGTAGTTAAGTGGTTACCTTAGGGGTAGTAATGGTGTATTATTATAACACCAGTTTTTTTATTATAAATTTAGTCAAAATGGTGTATTACAAAATCAATGTGAAAAAAAAACTTATGTATATAATTTTTATGTGTTGCAAAAATTAAGAAACATAAGTACATTATTATTGATTTAATATTTTTTTATTTAATTTTAATTTTAGTTATTTTAATTATATCTAATATATCATATTTAGATATGATTTATTATATTTTAATTTTCATATGGTGTTAGAAATTTAATATTGAAGTGCAACAAAAATTTATTAATATTATTGGAAGAAAATTATTTTAGAAATTAAGGAATTTAATATTTTAATAAAAAATTATCCTTTAATTTTATATTTTTAAATTTTAATATTAAAATAAATTTATAAAATCTAAAAAAATACAATTATTTCCCTATTTAGATTTTATAAAACAAAATGACAAAGTATTACAAATTTTGTGTGAATAATGTTATAATAATGGAGTATTACTTTATCTTATAATTATTGCAAGTTGGAGTATATGAGAGGTTGCAATTTTTTATTACCTTCATAATTATTTTTTTACAAAATTAACATATAAGTTTTTTTATCTATTGGTGATTGTATAAAGAAAGGTTAAATTAATTAAATTAATATGAATATATTTGAAATGTTGGGAAGTTGAGTTGGCAAAGTGCTTTGAAAAAAAAAGGTTATATATCAAGAGATTTAAAATTTAACTATTTCCATTTTTTAGTATTTGATAAAAATGTAGAAATAAATCCCTAGGAATTAGTCATAAGTATCCTTACAGTCTGTCAAACTCGTATGAAGCAGATCCATTTACCAATATCTTGTCACAAATTCTAATAAATATTTTTATTTATAACTAAGTTCAAAAAATATATATTAAATAACTGTTAGGTAAACTTGACTGGGGATAGAGTCAATGTTGACTAGGGTAAATAACAGTGGTTTTGAGGCACATGGTATTGTGCACCCATGGTTTTCAGCCAATGGTATTGCACGTAATGGAGCCTATAAAAGGCTAAGAATAATTCATTGTAATGTAGGCTTGGAGGTGAGCGGTGAAGGCTCACTTGGCTAGATTGGCCAAGGTTTTGGCCAATGGTTAATGAAATTTCATTGGGTAGGTTTGCCCCAGATTTGGGGTTTTCCTGGATAAACATCTTGGTTTATGTTTATGATTTGTTTCTAGCTATTTTATGGTTTTTTGTTCCTCTAGGTAAATTTATTATTTCTCCGATAAATTCTAACAAATGGTATGGGAGCCATTGAATTTCGTTGTGCTAGGAGAGCAAAGTCTATCAAAATGAGAGAGGATATGTGCACGTGGATTAATTAATTGATGAGCCATGTATTTGAAGAGAAATCCTAGAGGACTGGCGGTTACAGAGGCTGGTGACCCATGTAATCCGGTAGATGGGTTCTTTTTATATGGATGAAACAAAAAAAAAATGTTACTATTATAATGGAGTTAATTTATTACATGTAAATGGGCATACTGTTGTAAGACCTGGTATGGCATGCGTACCCCTGGGTAATCACTAGTAAAGTCTGGGTTAGATCTAGGTGATAGGGGGAAGAGCTAGAGTGAGCAGGGTTGTCCGGATTTAGTCAAGAAACCCCAAGTAAATTTTAAGGGGGGAATTGTTAGGTAAAATTGACTGGGGATAAAGTCAATGTTGACTAGGGTAAATAACAATGGTTTTGAGGCACATGGTATTATGCACCCATGGTTTTCAGTCTATGGTATTGCATGTAATGGAGCCTATAAAAGGCTAAGAATACTTCATTGTAATGTAGGCTTGGAGGTGAGCGGTGAAGGCTCACTCGGCTAGATTGGCCAAGGTTTTGGCCAGTGGTTAATTAAATTTCATTGGTTGGGTTTTGCCCCAGATTTGTGGGTTTTCTTGGATAAACATCTTGGTTTATGTTTATGATTTTTTTCTAGCTATTTTATGGTTTTTTGTTCCTCTTAGTAAATTTGTTATTTCTCCGGTAAATTCTAAAAATAACTAAAAATATAAAAATAATAAAAATGAGAAAATATAAATTTTATAAAAAAATATAATAATAATACAAATCTGGTATAATTTTAATTACAGCTGGGAGTAAATCTGGTATATATTTTATTTGATATAAATATTTTATCTAAGACCAGCACACACACACACACACACACACACATATATAATTTTCTAACTGAATTCCAAACCAAAGTGATGTATGACGATCAACTTTCCATACATTTCTTGAATTACAATGAAATTCAAACTCCAATATTTCAATGGTTTATTGTAACTTTTTCTTAATTTTTGTTACATGTGGTTGTACATAAAGGAAAGCTCCATAAAGTAGGGTTGTGGATAAGCTCTAACAACAACTCAGTTGACCTCAATCAATAATAATGCAACCCACTCTGTCAAGAATCCAATATATGTGGCTTCAAGCACCCTTTTTGATTTTTCTTTCTTAGGCACACCATTTCCATGTACATTTTCTAGTCTTGTTTTTTCATGCACATCTTTTGGTTTACCCTCATCTGCAGGGACAGGTGACTGAAAACGTTGATATTCTGACAACAGTTGCTGATGTTGTGATGTCAACTACTAAAGCAGAATATCTTTCGATTCAAGAACCGTGTTGAGAGAGTGAGAAGAAATGTCTAGTTCCCTTATTTTTTGGTGAGGATATACATTTTCTTATAAATCCATCGTACATTTCTTTAGTTTAGTCACTAAAGTATCGTTTAACTCTGTCAGGTAACTATTTTCCTTGAAAACATCTGAAAATTGGTATTGTAAATCAGTTAATATAGGCTCTTTCTCCTTTGCAAGTTGCTTATAAAATTCAAGATCCATGGTGAGAGAGTCCAAATCTATTTCTAAATCCCGTATTCTGCAACTAAGGTGTACCTCTTCTTCTAATACTGAATTTCTTGTCTCCAGTTCAACATTTTTCTCCTCGAGAAATACTTCGTCCTCTGAAATTTCTTGCAACGATTCAATCATGTTTCACTGTTCTTCATTCTCTTTCAACATCGCAATGATTTTTTCCTTCAATTATTTATTTTTATTGTCCATCTCTGCATGAAGTGATTCAAACTCCTTTCCCTGGTTTTCCTTTTCTTGCACCAGTTTAACATTTGTCTCCTATAACTCTCCAAGTTTTTCATTTAGTTCCTGAATTTGTGTCTTAGGTTTCCATTTTCAACAATAGATTCTTCAATTCTAACATTTGTCTTCTGCAAATCTCCAAGGTTTGTGTTCAGTGCCTAAATTTGCGTATTAGCTTTGTCATTTTCAACAATGGATTCTTCAACTCTCTGACTTCGAATTTCAAGCAAACAAGTCGCACTATCGGCTACCTCCTCCTGTATTATTTCATTTCTATTTGAGGCAAACTTTGGTTACCTTGCACTGTTGAATTGAATCTGGGAGCTGCTGTATAGCTTCATTCACCAGTTGTCGCAACTTGGATAATTCAAATTCTTTGCCCGATTGGGATATTTTTTCATCCTTCTCTTTGCCCCAGGAAGAGTAACGAGTTTGCAACTTCACCATTTTCTAACGAGAAAATATGTAGCATCTGCCTCTGGCCATCTTGTTAAGCAAACAAAAGAGTCTGTAGGTTTTGGAATCCACTAGTAAAATCTATGGCCAAACCACTTAACTAGAGATTTCTTCTCGACCAAACGGCCCAGAGAAACTGCTATTCAGTTCGAAAGTTTAGAAATGATGTTCCTACAACGACTGCACGAGACTGTTGGAGATAATCCCAACTACAATATGAGTAGGAGGACAACAAAAATTCATTTTTGATGTGATTTTTTTGAAGGACAGAAGAAACAACGATTTTTGTTTGAATTTGCACTCCATCGTGCATTCAATTCCTCTGTTTAAAACCCTGCAAATCAATTTTTTTTTTATAAGGCCGTAGCCATTTTCTGTATTAAAAACCATGGCTTTAAACCATGCAACTCTGCCATCATCCATGCACTTACCCACCATTAAAACCCCGCACCAACCATGCATTACTCTCACACTCGTTTTGAATTTAAATGCCCCACGTCATTTCTGTGGAGCCCACTAGCTCCATGTCACCTATCCCCTCAACCAATCAATGTTCATTGCATGAACTCTGTGTCAACGTCATCTGTCTTCAAACCTGTGTGATAAGTTGTCCCCACCATACCACATCAACACCCTTTCAACCAATCAAATCGAAATCACACAATTTCGTGTTGATGTCACCAGCCCTCCGAAACCATTTGATAAGATATGGCCCACCTCCGCCAGTGCATCCACTGTCGATCAATGACAATCTTTCACATTGTTTTGATGCCCAGTCATTGGGCAGGCTTATCGATGCGATAAAGCCCATCGTATGACATTGAAATGTATTGCGAAATAATGTCATAAGGTTTTAACCTTTGGCTTAATGTTTTAATTTTTGTTTAATGCCCGAGACATGTTATATTTAACAAAGTTTTTAAACTTAGGTTTTTTTTTCATATATGTTGTAAACATATATGTTTACTACATATATATAAGATAACATTTGTAATGTAGTGTGTGCAGTAAGCCGAGACTATGTGTTAAACAATGTGCAAAGACAAAGATAGAGAGACTGCAAAGGAGCTGTGTGCATAACAATGTAGTAGCAAATGAAAAACATAGAGAGGAGCATTTTTTTATTTGTAATCCAGAACAACAAGTTCCGAAGGCAATTTCTTGTAACAATCCAGTTTTTTTTAAAATGAAATATAGTTTTCTGCTCCACATCTCCGTGCATACTATATTTTTGTTATCTTTGTGTTGGAAGATGAATTTTTGTTTCGTCTCAGTTGTTCAGGAATGATAAAAAATTATAACATGGTATCAGAGCTAGTCCATGCTCTCATCAGTTGCTGAAGAAGCTGAAGGAAGAAGGAGTTTGTCAAAGCTTTTGACTAGCAGTGTGAAAGTTCAGTAAAGCCAGGTATTTATCAAAACAGATTTTTTTGTTTGTCTTAAAGAATACAATCCAGAGAGCTGTAAAAGGAAGTCTTTTAGATACAGAGGTTATCTCTAATTAGTGAGAAAGATTTATTTAAGAAACACATTCAAGTTTTTAGTATAGTTCTATAAGGTTAGAAATGGCAGGAGCCAACACAAGCACGAGTATGGGAAATACTCAACTCGCACAGTTCAATGGGAATAACTATGACTATTGGGAAATCATAATGAGAGTCATGTTTGCCTCTCCAAATTTATGGAGGCTAGTTGAAGATGGTTTAGAAGAACCAACAGATGAACAAGCATTTAATGCCTTAACATAGGCAGAGAAAGATTTGTTGAAGAGTAATAGAAAGAAGGACTTAAAGGCCCTCTTCTATCTCTATCAAGCAGTGCATGAAAGCATATGTCCAAGAATTGTAGCAATAAAGAAGTCCAAGGAGGCATGGGATACCCTCTAGAGAACCTATCAAGGAATGGAGAAAGTAAAGACATCAAAGCTTCAATTAATGAGAAGATATTTTGAGGTCATTTGCATGAAGGAGTCTGATACAATAGACTTATTCTTCATATTATTGATTGGGTTGGTTACCCAAAATATCTCACGGAGATAAAATAGAACAAAGAAAAATAGTGAATAAAGTATTTAGGAGCTTACCCTCAATATTTGATTTGATAGTAACAACCATTGAAGAGACAAAAGATGCTCAATGTTTACTGTTGATGATATTCATGCATCATTAATGACACATGAACAAAGATTGAGCAGAACAACAAAATCATATTTGGAACATGCCTTCAAGACCCAAATGTCCTTTGGAATAGGAAGAGGTCAAGGCAGATCAAACTACATAGGAAAATTTAGAGGCAGAAACCAAAACAGAGGAAGAAAAAACCTTGAAAATACAAGTAGAAGGGGCAGCAACCAAAATCAGAACCAAGGCCAAGGCATCAACCAACAAGGTGGAAAAAATCAAGCACATGGACAAAGGTAAGATAAATCCCAAGTCCAATTTCATTACAGTAAGAAGTATGGGCATTTTTCCAATGAAGGTAGGAAGAAACAGAGTGACGTGGGTAGTAGACCCAGTGCTAACTTTAGAAAAAAAACTCTGAGCCAAGAGAATTTATTTTTAGCATGTAATATGGCTGAAGAGAAAAATGAAGATATATGGTTTCTAGATTCAGGATGTAGTAACCATATGACTGGAAACATTTCTATGTTTTCTATTCTAGATGAAAATGTGAAGTCTCAAGTAACATTGGGGACAGATAGTAAAGTCTCTGTCATGGGAAAAGGTAGAGTAAGTTTATTGACAAAGAAAGGAGATATAAAAACCATATCAGATGTTTACTATGTGCCTAATATGAAGTGTAACCTTTTGAGCATTGGACAACTCATTAAAAAAGGCTACAATGTTTTCTTTGAAGATGATGTATGTACCATCATGGACATACCACCAAGAAAACAGAGGATTGCATAAGTGAAGATGACAAGAAACATAATTTTTCCTCTCAAGATGAGATCAAATTTTAAGAAAGGAGCTGCAATGACAACAGTGACACAAGAGACTTACCAAAGAGAAGCAAAATATGGAAATTGGTTATGGAATTTGAAATTTTGACATCTCAAATTTGGAGGTCTGAATTGTTTGCACAGAAAAAGAATGGTAAATGGATTACCATTGATTGAAAAGCTAGACAACCTATGTGAATACTGCATCTTGGGTAAACAACACAGAGAAAGCTTTCCATCAGGAAAGAGCATAAGGGCAAAGGCACCCTTAGAAATAGTCCATTCTGATTTGTGTGGACCAATACAAACACCATCATTAGTAGGCAGCCACTATATGCTGGCCTTTATTGATAATTACACAAGAAAAACATAGGTTTATTTCTTGAATCTGAAGAGTGAAGTGTTTGATAGGTTCTGCCACTTTAAAGCTCTTGTTGAGAATCAAAGTGGACAACATATTAAAGTCCCTAGGACTGATAGAGAAGGAGAATATATCTACAAAAACTTTTTGCATTTTTGTAGAGAAAATGGGATACACAAGCAATTTACAACAAGGTATACACCACAACAAAAATAAGTTGTTGAAAGGAAGAATAGAACCATCATGGATATGGTAAGAAGCATGTTGAAGGCAAACATTTTTCAAATGAATATTGGGATGGAGTTATACATTGTGCAACATGTTTCTTGAATATATGCCCAACAAAGAGTGTTATTAACAGAGTTCTGGAAAAAGCATGGAGTGGCACAAAACAGTTTGTCACCCACATGATAGTTTTTGGTTGTGTGGCTTATGCACACATTCCAGATCAGCTAAGGAAGAATTTGGACAATAAGGGGGAGAAGTGCATATTTTTTGGATATAGTGAAGAATCCAAGTCATACATATTATATAACCCATCCACTAAGAAGTTTATGATAAACAGAGATGTACAATTTATTGAGGAAGAAGCTTGGGATGGAAGCATTGAGAAAACAGTAAATGTAAAAAATTGTTTGTCTCATGATGAATATGAGGAAGAAATGGCTAAAAGACATCCCTCATTAGCAGCACCACCTCCACCAACACAACGACAACAAGGGAAACCACAAGTAGGTATGAGAACACCCTTGAGAAGTGATGACATTGCTTCTCCAAGCACATCACAAGGAGCATATTTGAGTGCTTCTACAAGCACAAGTTCAACAAGTGAAAGAGGAACCAGATTCAGATGTCTAAATGAAATTTATGAGAAAGAAGAAGGTATGAACTCTTTATTTGCATTAAATTTTCATGTAGAAGATTCTATTCATTTTGAAGAAGAAGTAAAAGATAAGAAATGGATAGATGATATGGATGAAAAATTAATGCAATAGAGAAAAATAATACATGAAAATTAGTTGATCTCCCAAAAGGTAAGGAAGTGATTGGAGTTAAATGGGTTTATAAAACCAAAAGCAATGCTGAAGGTAATATTGAAAGGCATAAGGCTAGACTTGTTGTCAAAGGCTATAAGCAGAAACAAGGAAGAGATTATGAAGAAAATTTTGCACCAGTTGCAAGAATGGAAACAGTAAGAGCATTGTTGTCTATAGTAGCACAACAAAAATGGAAGGTTTACCAAATGGATGTGAAATAAACATTCCTAAATGGAGTATTGATGGAAGAGGTTTATTTTGAGAAACCTCTGGGATATGAGAAAGAAGGCCAAGAGCACAAGCTATGCAAATTGAAGAAAGCTCTGTATGGGCTGAAACAAGCACCAAGAGCATGGTACAGTAGGATAGATGTTTATCTATTGGAAAATGGGTTTGAAAAATGTGAAGGAGAAACCACATTATACATAAAAAAAAAACATGGTAAGATTCTCATTGTTGTTTTATATTTTGATGATGTTATATTCACAGGTAATGATGCTTACCTTATTGAGAATTTTAAAAAAGTCATGAGGGATGAATTTGAAATGAGTGATATGGGATTCCTGAGATAATTCTCAGGAATAGAAGTAGAGAAAAATTAAAATAATATTTTTATTTCTCAAGCAAAATATGTAAAAGAAGTTTTGAAAAGATTTAACATGCGGGATTGCAAGGGAGAAATTAGTCCATAGTGATGGGATTTAAACTAAGAAAAGAAGACAGTAGCAAGGATTTGATCCAAGTTTGTATAAAAACATATTTTACAACCTTATGTATTTGACTGCAACTAGGCCAGATATTATGCATGCCGTGAGTTTAATTTCCAGATTTATGGAAAGACCAAAGGAGGCACATTGGCAAGTAGCAAAGAGAATTTTGAGGTATGTGAAAGGAACAAAGAGGTATGGTATTTTATACACCTCTTCAAAAAAAAAAGAATTAATTCGATATACTGAAAGTGATTGGGCTGGAAGTATAGATTACAAGAAAAGCACCACTGGATATGTTTTCCATATGGGATCAGGAGCCATTTCATGGGCTTCTAAGAAAAAACCAATCGTGGCTTTATCAACAACAGAGGCAGAGTATGTGGTAGCTACAACATCAGCATTTCAAGCAGTATGGATGAGGAGAATGTTAAGAAGTTTGTGTCATGAAAATGTAAAAGGCACAACAATTTATTGTGATAATAAATCAGCTATAGCTTTATCCAAGAATTCAATATTTCATAAAAGGACCAAACACATTGATGAAAAGTATCACTACATTAGAGAATTAGTGAGCAATGGAGAAATTGTTTTACAACATTGTAGAACAGAAGAGAAATTTGCTGATATTTTGACAAAACCATTGGGGCATAAAAGTTTTGATTATCTCAGGAAATGCCTGGGAATGTATGAAAGCAACAGTTTTGATTAAGGGGGAGTGTTGGAGATAAACCCAACTACAATCTCAGGAGGATGACAACAACAATTCATTTTTGATGTGAGTCTTTTGAAGGACAGGAGTAGGAGCTTTTTTTTTTTAATTTGCACTCCACCGTGCCTTCATTTCTTGTGTTTAAAACCCTGCAAATCCAATTTTTTTCTATAAGGTTGTAGCCCTTTTCTGTATTAAAAACCGTGGCCTTAAACCACGCAACCTCGCCATTATCCACGCACCTGCCTGCCATTAAAACCCCGCACCAACCATACATTACTCCCACACTCATTTTGAATTTAAATGCCCCACGTCATTTCTGTGGAGCCCACTAGCTCCACATCACCTATCCCCCCAACCAATCAACGTTCATCGCATGAACTCTATGCCGAAGTCATCCGTCTTCAAACCTGTGTGATAATTCGTCCCCACCATACCACGTCAACACCCTTTCAACCAAAAAAATGATATCACACAATTTCATGCTGATGTCACCAGCCCTCCGAAACCATGCAATAAGATATGGCCCACCTCCAACAGCACATCCATCGTCAACTAATGATGCTATTTCGCATTGTTGTTATACCCAATCATCGGGTGGGCTTATCGATGCGATAAAGCCCATCACATGACATTGAGATTTATTGTGAAATAATGTCATAAGGTTTTAATGTTCGACTTACTGTTTTAATTTTTGTTTAATGCCCGCGACATGTTATATTTAACTAAGTTTTTAAACTTAGGTTTATTTTTCATATATGTTGTAAGCATATAAGTTTACAACATATATATAAGACAACATTTGTAATGTAGTGTGTGTAGTAAGCCAAGACTCGGTATTAAATCGTGTATGAAGACAAAGACAGAGAGATTGCAAAAGAGCTATGTGCGTAGTAGTGTACTAGCAAATGGAAAACAGAGAGAGGAGCATTTTTTTGTTTGTAATCCAGAACAACAAGTTCTGAAGGCAATTTCTTGTAACAGTCCAGTTTTTTTAAAATTAAATATAGTTTTCTGCTCCACATCTTTGTGCATAATATATTTTGGTTATTTCTGTGTTGGAAGAGAAATTTTTGTTTCCTCTCAGTTGTTTAGGAATGATCAGAAATTCCAATAAGCACACAATGTTGAAGTGTTGGTGCGATAGAAAATATATAGTGTGACGTTGAAAATATGAGAAGGTGGTGATGTGATGGAAAACATTGAGTGGCATTGAAAAACCACGAAAATGTCGATGTTATGCCCAGTTGATCTTTTTCACTTTTTTAGTTGGTGATGGTCGGTTTTTCTATTTTTTTATTATCTCCATGGTTTTGATGTGTATTTGAAAGGAGGTTAATTTTTTTTCAGAAGAATAGAAAAGTAAATAAATATATATATTTTCTCATATGTAAATAAATATATCATATCTTACATATCTTAAGTTTATGCAGTGAATCCTCCTCCTTTATGGGTCAGTGTTATTTCTTATTTGGAATTACTTTCTTTGTATCTTGAATTTTTCCATGATAGAGTTATTCCACAACATGAGTAATGTAATGTATGGATTTCAATAAAATATTAACCCCTTTTTTTCCAATTTTTTTTCCTTAAGCCTCCTAGAAATTACAAATGAAGAGAAATGCAATCATGGATGGATTATCTAAGTTATCTATTTAATTTATGTTTATAGTTTTATTTTTTTATACAAGTTATTGCTTTGTATTTTATTTTGTAATTATTTATTTGATTATCATGTTCTCCACTATGTTACTGGAGTTGCTACATGTCACTTTTATCGAAACAAAAGGTTGCATTTGAGTTTATTTTCTTCATTTTTAATATGGTATCATTTTGATCTTAAAAAAGGGTTGTATTTGAGTTTATTTTTATTTTTATATAGATGATTGTATCTATATTGAATAATTTTTTTTTTTTCATATTTATTTATAATTTTGATTGATTAATTCACATTTTATTTTAAATTCTTATTGATTAAGGTTATGTTTTTTTTTTTTTTTTTTTTCAATTTCTTATTTCATTTCAAATTTTTTACTTTAATAGAGGACATTAATAATAGTTTAATAATAATTTATGGTGTGTAAGAAATATATTTTTATTCACCAAGTTTCATATTTATTTATTTGGATGTTTGGGAAATTGTCTATTTTATTGTAGTTGACATATACATGTAAAAATTGGAAAAATTAATCTTGTTCTTTTTTTCTAAAGAAAAGTAATTTTAAATTAAAAAAAAAGTTTAACTTACCTTTTTTTTAGTTTATAAAACCAATTTAAATATGCAAGGACGTTAAAATGTTATCTTTGTCTTGTTTCTTTCTTTTTCCACATAGATTAAGGTATAATACGTTTTTTACAAACTTAAAATAAATAGACCAAAAACAAATTTTCTTTTCCTTCTCTCTTCTCTTAAAATTTAAAAAAATAAAATAAACTAAACTAAAATAATGTTAATAGGTAGACCAATTTTCTTTGATATTTTATCTTATTTTGTAGATTGTAAGAGAAAAGATCACTAAATTTTAAAATTTTGTAGATTGATATTTTATCTTATTTTATTTGTTAGTGAGTTAGGTTTCCCCTTGAAAGTTTTTCTCTTAAATTCCTAGAATATTTAGAATAGTGTTAGTTACCACCTTGTTTTCAAGAGTGATCTTCAAACTTCCTCTTTCTTAGAATGGGATCCACTCAAACCCTTTCTACTATCTACATTCCCATGAAGTCTTTCACCCTACCTATTATGTCTACAATGATGAATACATCCCTATCAAACTTCCTCTTTCTTAGAATGGGATCCACTCAAACCCCTTCTACTATCTACGTTCCCATGAAGTCTTTCACATTACCTATTGTGTCTACAATGGTGACTACATCCCTATCAATCCCTCTAATCAGTGAGTTAAAAAGCCTCCCAATTTTGACCAAATTATGGAATGATTGATTCACTTTGTGCTTCATCTAACCTCACACCACTCCAAATCATTTTAGAGTTATGCTTAATTATTGCAAACCTAATGTTGGAACCACTCCCTATCAACAAACTTTAAAAAAAAAACTATAGTGTAAGCTCACAAAATTCATTTCAACAACCTAATGCAACTTGAAAATCCTAAAGTTACTCCCAAACAATTAACTCCTCACTTATAAACAATTTAATTTGTACTTTAATGAACAAAATAATAATATACCACTTTTTAACACAATTACCTTTAAACAATAAAAAATTTATTCCTAATTTGAATGTTACTCAAGCTAATGTTTTTAATATGCCACTTAGTTCAAATCTTAGTCCCATGAAACATATGAAATGGATCCATTTTCAAGTTCCAATAACTAACCCAAATCCAAATGCAAATTATATGAATTTCAATAATTCTTGAGGTTTCAACCATGGAAAACCTCTGGCACTAAGACTCCAACTTGCGAAAATTTCTCAAATCAGTTTCCTTAAGGTAAAATACCATAACTACAAATCATATTATCATAAAAAATTCAATAAAACTCCACCTAATATCACCTGTACCAATTTTCAACCTTTACAACATCTTAATGCTAATTTATCAAACATTCAAGGTGATGTCTCTTGAAAAATATTTCCAGACACTCAAAATATCAACAAACAACCTAAAAATATTTGATAATCATCCATAGTAGAACCAACCTAAATGGGAACCATACTCATATGTTTATCCCACTCATTCCAATGAACCATTTCCTCATGAGGGGATCAAATTTGAACCCCATCCTCCTTGACTGAAGTATATATGCAACCATATTACTTCAAAAATTACCACAGTTTGGATTCACCCTATGATACATGATCTCTCTATGTTTAGCAATACTCTAGACTAAAATATTTTAACATAAAAAATATTTATTTTCCCTCACATAGAGTTTATGCTTATATCCTCAATCCTTAACCAATGAGGAACTTCATGAGTTGCATCAACTCTTTGAGACTTACATATATCAATTACAACATTCCGTGATCTAATCCATAAACTACTTCAATGGCCCAATTCGCATGAGTTATTTTTTAATATATTGTATCAAATGAAGCAATTTGTATTGATAAATCTAGTATTCCATTTATCGAAATTTGAATACTATTCAATTTTGCCTCAATTTTAAAATTCAATGATCAAAAGACTCATGAAGACTTTTCTCATTCTAAAACACCATTACCTACAATGTATATTTTAATTCCCCTAAATTTTCATTATATTTTTCATTTTTGGATAATTTCATATTTGTTTTCAAGGGAAATCATCCTCTCTCTCAGCTCGAGGACAAGAGGGTCAATATTTATCATGATCATAGAAAGGAAGCCATTTCATAAATATTTCTCATCATCATGTTACTCATATGAAATTGAATCTCCTCAGGGGATATAACAACCATTCTACCTAACCACCCAAGATAACCGAAATTGACAATTTTCGTCTTAATTTAGGGGAATAAAATAATTGCAAGAGAAGTTACATGCTCACATTGAAACTAAACAAGTTCCTAAAAATATAAGAATATACACAATAATTAATGAATATCAAAAAGCATACATCCCTTATGATGTCAATGATTTGCATTAGTGAAGTGCAACATAAACCAGAAGAAAAAATAGCCATAATGGCTCTTGGTCCCATAGAAAATGCTCTAGATGAGTGTCATATAGAAAGACACTAAAATATAGAAATATAATTTCATCAAATGCATACAAATATGATGAAGAAAAAGTGGTTAATGCGCCAATGTCCAAAAGTGGAAGCTTATGGAAAATTAGTGAGAAAAGAGGCTAATATGGCACTTAATTCAATTTTTTTTAGAGAGAAATACTAAAAATATGTTATAGTTATAGAGTATATTTTATGTAACTAATTTTAGCAAAATGAGTGATCCAAAATTACCATGAAATATAGTCCAAATTGCTTTACTAGCAGGCTTTACAGAATTTTGTATGAGCTATTAAACCCATGGAAGTATTCTAAACCTTAAATTGTTATACAACGTGTCAATTTTTTGGTAAAATCAATAAAATAAACTATGTCATAGATCTTTTCCGAATTCGTTACCCATGAAACGATAAGGGTATAATTTTATCAAATTCCTTATGAGTTATTAAATCCAAGTCTTTTCAACTTAACTTATTTGATATCTCAATCTATGATAAAATCAATAAATCTTGATGATGGAAAATTTGACCATTGTATCCTTTTCCATAGTGGATAAAGAAGTTTAATTGCCAAAGGGGAAGCATTTTAATGGTTGAATTGAGAAGGGTGATAATTTATTATATCCCTCATAAGTTATTAGTCCCTGTTAAATATAATATAGAATTACATAATAGAGGTGTTAAGAACCTTACAAAGGTGAATTCATCAAAGTTGCTTCGACAGGCTTAAGACAAAGGATAAGGTTTAACTAAATGCACAAATGTGTCTTGAGAGGAATAGTTAAGTAGGAGATTAGAATCTTGACTATTAATGAATAATGCAAGCATATCAATGACACAAAGAAAAATGTAATTCATATGTCGTCAAGATGTGACGAAAAAAAAAAATTGTGGACTGAGAGACATTACAAATGGTATGAGAGCACTAGCTAAAAACACTGGGAAAATTATGTGCTCATACATAAATTGTATGCTGTTGGAAAATTTTATGGAATTAAAAATTTTGTAACGTTTAATTTCATGTACAGTGAACAGTACTGAAGTATACAGCTACAAACTATGGTGAAGAAGACAAGCTGTATGTAGATCTAGGTGGTGGAGAAAACACACCAGATCCAAATGCTCCATTGATGGCTATGTTGCATAGAATGCAAAGAGAAATGACACAACTTAAAAGTCACAATGAAAGGCTATATTTAGCCGGTGAGGAGCAGGACAGACTAATAAGATAATTGACTTCTTGAAATAGTCAAGAAGGTGAAGATTCCGGAAGGAAGAGAAAGGGAAGAGTCAATTTTTCAGAGGATTCTGAGGAAGATGATGCCTCTAGACAATAGTCTAGACAGAAGAAGGAATTGCAGGGTAGATTCCGTAAAATAAAACCTCCTTCCTATGATGGAGAGAAGGAGGAAGATGCTGAAGCGTGGCTTCTGAATATGATAAAGTACTTTCATGTTTATGAATATGAAAGTAACTTAAGAGCTAGGCTGGCTATTTATCAACTGCACGGTAAGGCTACCTTGTGGTGGGAGGAAATAAAAATGGTTCATGCCATTGATGAGAAAATGGTGACTTGGGAAGATTTTCAAGTTAAGTTTAAAAATAGATACTTGAATGAACACTATTATGACGACAAGGCAAAAGAGTTTCATGAACTTAGATTGGGACAGCTCACGGTTCATGATTTTGTAACCAAATTCATGAATATGTTACAATATGTACCATATATCATAGAGGAGAAAGCAAAGGTACAGTGGTTTTTGAACTGTCTACCCACGATTTACAAGGAAAAGATAGATTTTGATAATCCAAAGACTATGGATGATGTGGTGCATAAGGCCAGATTGCGTTACCAGCAATTCAAAGGTAAGAGTGAGAAAGGAAAGAATTGGTCAAACAAAGGTGACTCTAGCGGAAAGAAAACAAAACCAAAATATCTGAAGAAATTTGGGAGAAACCACCAAAGAATGAAGTTCAGAAAAATGGCTGAAAATAAAACTGCTCGCTCACAAATTGTGTCCAAACAAATGAATGGAAATAATAAAATAGAAGGGACTGCTAAGATGAAAGAACCTTTGAAGTGTTGGGGTTGTGGAGAACCTCATTTATTGAGGGATTGTCCACATCGAAATATTCAGACTGTACAAGTACTGAGAGAGGCAACGATCGTTAATGATGTGGCAAGGAACATCCCCAAAATCAATGCTGCTTTAGAAGATCGTCAAGCAGAACACCAGTCCACTATGGTCGAAATGGAAGGTATTATTGCTGACCAATCTGTTATAGTTTTAATAGATCCAGGTGCATACTTAAGTTATATCAGTCATCAAATGGTAGAAAAATGTAATTTAAAGTCAGAGAAGTTTCAACAGTCTTGGTTAGTTCAGTTAGCCACTGGTACAAAATGGAAAGTAACTCATAAGTTACCCCAAATAGCCATAAATCTAGATGGATACCAAATAGAATTAAATTTAAATATTCTGCCATTAAGTTCTAATGATGTACTAGTAGGGATGGATTGGTTAGAAAAACAGAATGCTGTGTTGAATTGTTTAGATAAAACCTTACACTACATTGACCAGGTGGGAAAACCTGTTATAGTAAAAGGAAAGCCTAAATCCATATCTGTAAGACAAATTTAAGCTCTTCAGTTAAAGATAATTTTTAGGAAAGGTTATCAGGTGTATTCTGTTCATGTAGAGGAGTTGGGACATTAGACATAGGAAAATGTGTTGGAAGCATTACGAATAATAAGAGAATTCAAAGATGCTTTTTTGGATGAAATTCCTCATCTGCCCCCTAGGAGAGAGATTGATTTTTCAATTAACTTAGCGTCGGGAGAAACTCCAGTTTCTAGAGCCCCATACAGAATGAGTACTCCAGAATTAATGGAGTTAAAAATGCAACTATAAGAGTTGTTGGATATAGGTTATATTAGACCGAGTGTATCCCCATGGGGAGCACCGGTGCTGTTTGTGAAAAATAAAGATGGTACTTTTAGAATGTGTATTGATTACTGTCAATTAAACAAGGTGACAATCAAAAATAGATATCCATTACCTAGGATAGATGACCTCTTTGACCAAGTTAGGGAGGCAACAGTTTTTTCAAAAATTTATTTAAGGATAGGTTACCACCAGTTAAGGATTAAAGATGAAGATATCAGTAAAATGGCCTTTAGAACTAGGTATGGATACTATGAGTCTGTGATCCTACCGTTTGGGTTGAACAATGCACCTGCCACTTTTATGTGCTTAATGAATAGTGTTTTAAATAAATACTTGGACAAGTTTGTACTAGTATTTATTGATGACATTTTGATTTATTCAAAAAGTGAAGCGGAGCATAAATAACATCTTAGAACTATTTTGCAAACTCTCAAGGAAAACAAACTGTATGCTAAGTTTAGCAAATTTTATTTTTTCAAAGATAGAATTCAATACTTAGGGCATATAATTTCAGAATAAGGGTTGGCTGGAGACTCAAAAAAGATAAAAGCAATCAGAGAGTGGCCTGTACCTACTGATGTATCTGGTGTAATATCCTTTATGGGAATTGCAGGATGCTATCAAATATTTGTAGGGAGATTTTCAGCCTTAGCCTACCCCATTACTTCCTTACAAAGGAAAGGAGTTAAATTTGAATGGACTAAAAAATGTCAAAATAGCTTTGAACAACTAAAACTAGAACTTACTACAAGACCTATTTTAAATATTGTTGATCGAGATCAGGAATTTGTAGTATGCACAGATGCTTATGGAGAAGGAATAGGGGGAGTATTGCTACAAGAAAATTCTATCATAGCTGATAAATATAGAAAAATTAAGAAACATGAACAAAATTATAGTTTTTATGATCTTGAATTAGCTGCTATAATACACGCTCTCAAGATGTGGAGACATTACCTTCTAGGAAAAAAAAATTGTGTTGATGACAAATCACATTAGCCTAAAGTATTTCTTCACTCAAACAGATCTGAATGCTTGGCAAGCTAGGTGGTTGTCTTTCTTGAGTGAATTTGACATGGAGATCAAACATATCAAAGGTAAGGAAAACAAGATTGCAGATGCATTAAGTAGAAATGCTTGGAAAAGTGTAAGTAATAGTGGAAGTACTGTCAACCTTGACTTGGAGGGACTGATACAAGGGGTAGTGAACCAAGACCAAAACAATGAAAAGCTTCAGACACAAATGCTGAAAAAAGAAATGAAAGGGTATACACAACATCAAAAAGGGCTACTTTGTTACAGAGATAGATTGTATATTCTTGATGTAGACTCTTTAAAGAAAGAAATTTTGGATGAATATCATAAAAGACCCTATGCTGGACATCCTGGATACCAGAAATCACTCACAGCTTTAATAAAGAAGCTATTTTGGCCTGGAATGAAAAAGGATGTAGCAAATTACTTGGCCATATGTATTGAATGTCAATAGGTAAAGGTTAAACATCAACATCTAGCTGGGTTGCTGAATCCTTTACCCATTTCAGAATGGAAGTGAGAAACTGTTTCCATGGATTTTATTACCGGTTTACCAGGAACTAAATATCAACATGACTCTATCATGGTTGTAGTGGATACTTTGACTAAAGCTGCTCATTTTATACTTGTACAGTCTACCTCTAGAACAGCTCAAGTATAAAATGTGTTTATGAAGGAGATTGTGAGATTACATGGTGTTCCTAAAATGATCATTTTAGATAGGGACACGAAATTTACTGCAGCCTTTTGGAGGATTTTGATTGGAGGTATGGGTACCAAATTAAATTTTAGTACAATCTACCATCCTTAAAATAATGGCCAAATGGAAATAAAAAACTAGATTCTGGAGGATATGTTAAGGATGTATGTTATGGATAGGCCAACCAAGTGGGAAGACTATTTACACTTAGCATAATTTTCCTACAAAAATAGCTACCAAGCTTCCATAAAGATGAGCCCGTTTGAAGCACTTTATGGAAGAAAGTGCCTTACTCCTCTAAGTTGGAGTCAAGCTGAAGATAAAATGATACTTGGACCCGAAGCTTTAAAAGAAATGGAAAAGGTTGTGAAACAGATTCAGAAAAATATCAAAGCATCTCAGGACAAATAGAAAAGTTATGCAGAAAAAAAGAGAGTTCACCGGGAATTCAATGTGGGTGATCATGTATATCTGAGGATTAAGTCAAAGAAGAGTACTTTTCACACCAGAATTTGTGCAAAATTAGCTCCACGATATTGTGGACCTTTCGAAGTGCTGAAAAGAGTGGGACCAATTTCCTATAAGTTGGCCTTACCCATTCAAATTAAGGTTCATGATGTATTTCACGTTTCATTATTAAAAAAATATGTACATGATTTTGCTCATGTTATTGATTGGAATGTGATTCAGGTGGAACCAAAAGGGGAATTCCTTCCAGAGCCGCTTCAAATTTTGGAACGAGAAGAAATTGAACTTCAGAACTGGACAGTGGCCAAGGTAAAAGTGCAGTGGAGGAACTTTAAACACGAAGAGGCTAATTGGGAGCGAGAGGCTGATATGATGGAAAAATATCCATCATTGTTTACACAGTGATTTAGTTAATTATTTTGTCAACACCAAGGACGATGTTTGTTTTTAGAGGGGGAATATGTAATACCCCAAGTGCCTATGCTTTTAAATTGAAAAATGAACAAGTCCAAAGAGGAAGTGGACCCTAATGGAGAACTATGATGTGGATTTTTTTTATTATTATTAAAAATAAAATGAAAAATTATGTGTGCAATGACTAGATTGAGAATTGAGATCTGAAAACCTAAATGCATGAGGATGGATAAGGTGATGAGACTTTCCCACACCTTCTAGAAAATCCTTGGAAGGAATAAAACAAGTTACTAAAAATTAGATTTGGAGATAAATATCTAATTTCCCCAATAAAGAGGAAAGTATTGGGAAGAGGTGGAAAAAACTGTAATAGCGGAAAAGACAGCTTTAAAGTACCTCTGTGGAAGAAACAGAGGGAAAGCCTAGGCAAAACATGAAGAACGAATCCTGAAATTACTAGATGCAGTAATTGGAAATAGGTTAGGGAAAGAAAAGCTTAAATAAGTTGCTCCAGTATAGATAAAGGGTTGTCTATCACTGGGAGCTAAGGTCTCTGCTTGGGGGTGAGTTACGGAGAGAAAACTCTATGGTTTGGTGGAAACTAGTCAGAGAAAATTGGTATGCACACTTAACTAGAATTTTACTATTTGATATGAATTTCACATATGTGTTAATTGGCATCTGATTAGGAAATTTTTAAGAAAAATATGAATTTGCTGAGGTTAAACTTGTAAATTTCAAATATTTTAATCAGTAATGAGCCCAATGGTCTAGAAAAGGTCCATACATTTAATAGATTATTTTACAGTAGTAATACTGAAATCTGTATGGTTGTATGGAAAAATTCTGGTTAGATCCAACTCCCAGAGTGTCTAAACTGGTGACATATTTAAATCTGGGGTTAGGATTCTAGCAGAGAACCTTTCTATTCTATTTAAATAGTTAAACTGTTATTATTATTTGACTAGAATCTGAAAAATAAAATATCATTAAACATAAATTAAGTTTCATATCTGAGTCATAACATTATACACAGTGAGAGAAGGGGCATGGATACCACCACATAAAAGTATGTATAATAATTTAGTATGTTGAAACAAAACTTTGAGTGCTTTCAGAAATAAAACAAATTGATTACAGTATGATTATAACTGACATTTTTGCTATAAATTCTACTTTTAAATATTTTAGAATTTATTCATAATTCCAGATTGAAGGAATATACAAAGACTATTCAGAATTTTAGGTTGAGGAAATCAACATATGTAGAAGACAAATCTAGAGAAAATATCAAGAAACTGATTGGTTATAAAACCATCTTATATTCGATCGAAATAGCATATTAAACTCAAAATAGAAAAATCTAAATATGATATATGTATGTAGAAAGAGAAAAACACTATTATATTCGTTTCTTCTATTGTAAAGACTTTTACATTAACCATAACTAAAGTTGAGTATATCAGATATATATAGATCTGTAGAAATACATCAATAGTATATGCTCTATATATACTATAGCAAGTAATAATAGCAGTAACTTCTTATGGAAATCTTGTGGATACAAGTAGATGAATGTATTCAGATGTTATGAATATGAAAAGAGTAATTCCCAACATACAACCTTATAATATCACAGTATTCCATTATCACAATGTATTGAATGAGACGAGGTTGTGAAAAGCCTAAATGAAATATTTAAATAGATACTATGAAAAAGACATATATAGGCAGGAGATACATATATATGTTATGCATAAATTAAACCAAAATGCTCGTTATGTAAACAGTAAGGTTGGATACAAGTATACCATAATAGAACCCATTACAATAGGAGTTGAACAGAGAAACATTATATAAAAAATTGATACAGTCCTAATTGTGGCCATAAACCCAGAAATGTTTAAATGTATCTGGAAAATCAAAATAAAACTCAGCACAGTAATGTAGTAGAGGTATGATTATGTTAAAATAATATTCCATAGTTTTGGGTAAATATGGAAATTTGACCAGTGCAGAAGAGACATCCCAGAATAACATTAGCAACATGTGTAGGAAAAGTGTTACGATTGATAAGTTAACACAGTGGTCAAGTAGCCAAATTAATTCTTAAGACAAGTAGAGGAATGCATGGACGTACCTACACATCACAAACAAACATAATTGAAACATTGAAGTAAAACTAAATTTCCAATGAATGTGAATCATTAGAAATTTTAGATCTAGAAGTTAAGGTGATATACCTTGAACAGTTATGTTCCATGGCTACCACACTTGCAGCCACCAAAAAAAAATCAAACTGGAAGTTAGAAGTGTTCCTATTAGAAAATAAGACGTGGAGTGAATTCATATAAAGAATACCTCATGAGAAAAATATCGAACTTAACAAATAAATGGAGGAAATATGAAACCACACCATTAATACCTGATGTAATTGCAAGTGTAAGATAGATGGAGAGTGACTGCAAGGGTCTACACAGTTCCTTTGCGGACGGCCTTAAACAAGTGACAATCCTACATTCAAACACTATTATGATTACACCGAATCACAAATATTTCTAAATGTAAACTTATGATTACATAACGGAGACAAATATAAAAGCGGAAGGACTGTTATATTTTGTATAGAAATCAAAATAGAGGCCATAAAAAGAAACTAGAACTCTCGATTTACCTGATGTATGGCTGAGGGAAAAACCCCTTAACCCAACGAAACTGGAATACGCATACTCTGAAGGAGAGGTATTCCAAAATGGGAGGTTAATGTGGAGTAGGAGAGTCTTGGTTAAATTCGTAAAGAAATAGTAACCATAGGAAAGCAAAGCAGTTCAGATCGGGAGAAAAAAATAAATTAAAATAGTGTATTATTAGCCAAGCAGACAATGTGGGTAAAAATGAAAAAATCGTTCTTCAAACTGAACTAAAATTATTTACGATATTTAACCTTTACAAAATGAGCGGAGAACCTAAATGAAATTGACAAGGAAGAGTTACATTAACGAACCTTACCTGCTCAAGAAATCCAAGAAGAGGAATGTTAAAAACATGTTGCAGAAATTCGGCACCCTGGAGTTGAAGGTTCTGATCCCGATCGACATGAAAAGGAGTTGTGGCCCTCGGTAGAAGACACAAAGAATGACACTCAATGTGTATTTCATCTTTTAAATAGAAATACACCTAAACCCTACATAATCTCAGCCATACAAGTGTCAACAGATGAGAAACGTCACTCGGATCAAGACTTCGAAATGTTGAACCCAAAACCCATCACGCGATGAAGTACTGGAGGAGTTACATCTATGGTAGTCAAATTAATACGATAGATGACTTGAAGTATAGCTAAATCAACATAGGGTTCTCACTAGGTTCAAGAACTTGATTCATGACTGGCAACATTAATGTCATCCCAACCACATACATAGAGTTAGGTATAAAATTTAGTGTAAGGTATGTCGGATAGTGGGCCGACATATGTTACGCACCATTTTTGTGTACCGACAGATAAAACCCATGAAATGTTAAATTAAATCAGCATGGGAAATCCTCATGCATGAAGACCAATAAATGATGTGTCGTCATGGTGATAGGACCAATGGTTAACCATACGTACCCCTTTAAATTGTGTAGAAGGAATGATGTTGAACTAAGAGATATAATCCTAATCTAGTTATGGTTTAATGCATTTCTAACAAGCCCGAGAAATAAACTTCGAAACCATGATAATAGGGTATGAAAAATAATTAAAATAAATTAAGAGAGACCCTATATTGTATATGGTATTTGTATATATAAGTAGGGTAATTTAAAATGGTACTAAGGAGACTCCTTTTTAATATATAAAGTTGATGGAGTGGATTTGATAATGAGAAATGAGGTAAGTGATTATAAATAATGTGGTATATATATTATATGAGGAGGCCTCATATATATATATATATATATATATATATATATATATATATATATATATTATCCAAGTTATTGTAAAGAAGAATGGGTAAACAAATAAAATATAGCATTACATAATAGAGGTGTTAAGAACCTTACAAAGGTGAATTCGTCACAGTTGCTTCGATAGGATTAAGACAAATGATAAGATTTAACTAAATGCGCAAATGCGTCTTGAGAGGAATAGTTAAGTAGGAGATTAGAATCTTGACTATTAATGAATAATGCAAGTGTATCAATGACATAAAGAAAAATGTAATTCATATGTTGTCAAGATTTGATGTAAAAAAAAAAATTGTGGACTGAGAAACATTACATATACAATGTGAGGAATTGGTCTCTACTTTGGGGGAGTTGTGGAGATAAAGCTCAAGGTTGGGTGGAAAATAGTCTTACCAAAATTGATATGCACAATTTATTTAATTCTCTTTCATCAATGTGTTATTAGTATGAGAATTAGAAGTATGAGGGTTCATGTAGAAATATATGTGGTAAATTATAAATTATGTATTGTTATATAGTATCATAATTTTCTGTTAGTTATAAGTTACAAAGTCGGATGTATTTAACAGAAACTACTATAATAGATATAGTGTAGTTCTGTATAGTTACATATAAAATTATAAGAAATAAACCAACTCTCAGAATGTCTAAACCTCAGTAATAGGTTTAAATATGAGGTTAGATGTAAATATTATTATTATATACACAGAAAAATATATAATTACATGGGAAAGAAATTAAGTCAGTGTAATTATCATTTGTGCCATAATAACATAAATTGACAATTTATAGAGAATGAGGAAATTCCTTTCTTCTATTAATCATGAAGTTGTGAATTTCAATTTATATCTTTTACTATAAGTTATTTAGAGGATTTGTAGATATCTATATAAATCATAGCATTATATAAGAGATGTATCAAAGGTCAAACATAACCTAATACATGCAGAGCAATAAACATAGCTTAACTTTATAAAAATAAAGTATAATGTATTATACTGAAACAAAACAAGTTTAGAGATTGATATGTACATAAATGTCAATTATATACTGTCATAAAGGTTAGACAGAGTCCAAGGTTCAATCACATGGTTACAACCAAATTATCCACTTGAGAAATTTTCTAAATATAAGAGGAAGAAGTCCTTAAAGAATTATGGACCAACCTGTGAAGACGAAATCAAAGTAGATTGTCAATGAATGAATTACAAAATTATAAATTAGTTGTATAAGTGAGCAGGAAAGTAAAAGGAGTACTTGCAAATAAACAATTAATGATGAATTAATAAATGTGTTTATATTCAAGTAAATGAAGGAATACAATTAAATGACATTGTTAATTAAATAGGAAAACAGTACCTTATTGTTCATAATATACAGAGTTAGTAAAAATGTATACAAAAATGAAGAAAATGATTTAACGCATGAATGAGAGGAATATACGAGAAAAATAAATTAATACAACTAGAGGGAAGTGGTTACCTGAATTATATTCAATAGAGTGCGTGACTAACTCTGATGAATTCTGTAAAAATCATTTCTCTTGTACAAAGTATGACTTTATTAAATTGACTAATGTCGTAAGATCATATTCTTTGCAATTAAATATATAAAATTAATTATGGGAAAGTCATACATATTATCAATCTGTAGTATTAATCTCCATTAGAATAAAAAAAAGGGGAAGAAGCTCTCTGAACCTGAGAAGTTTGAATAATTTAGAAATAAAACGTATTCGAAAATCCTCACAAGGAAAAGAGCAATTTCGAGTCAACTCAGAAATCAAAATTATGAAGATAGATTGAACCTTTGAGAACTATAGTAATTTCTACAAGTTAACTTGATTCAATATAATGGAGGAATTATATCAAATTTCCTCAAAAAATTTAAATTCCAAACTCATGAAATTTCAACGAAGACTACGAAGATGTAAAACTCTAATTGACATAACGAAGTTTTATATTCAGGTTGAAAAACCCCAATTCATAAAATAACCAAGGAGGTCAAGATAAATGTAGGGAAATAAATCAGAAAAAAATTAAATTTCAATAATTTAAGGAAAAGAGTCATGTTCGTCTCTGCGTGAAGAAATTATAGAGGAATAAAATGAATCAAGAATAAAGTTTCAGAGACTGCTAAGTGATAGTAAATTCACTGACAAACGTAAAGCAGGGCTATATTAAATCAGACAGAATGTGTTATCAAAATCACAGAGGTAAATAAAATACCAAAATCCTGTATGAGGAGAAAACGTGAGCAAGGAATTATGTTGCATGTATTGTAACTATAAAAATTTCGAATTGCAATAGTACACCATACATTTGGAAAAGGTCGAAAACACTTACCTAGGTGTAGGCTAAAGATGTTAATGAAGGATAACTCCTCACCTGGGTTAAAAAACAAAAGTCTGCAATCACAACGAAAATAGATATATAGAAGTTTCAGAGCATAAAATTCACAGAAACGCATTTAACGTTAACCATAATCCATATAACAGAGACATAGCATCGAAAAAAATATCAACTAAATTGAAATTTTACCTGAAGAAAATGTGAAGGAATTCGATCATTAAACCTTACTTAGAACCAAAGATTTCCTGTGTCATGATTATGGCAAGGTTGAATGGCCGGCTTGGAAAGAATTCTAAACCGAGGGTTTGAGAAAGAACCAGAGCTGAAGAGCCACAATGACGAAATGAAATTGAAAACAATTTTAGGGTTAGTCTATGAGTTAATCCAAGACAGAAGCACAAACCCATCGTAACCGTCCACGTGGTGTGGATCGAAGCTAAGGGAATAAATCTGGTAGACGAGAAGCAAAGTCTCTAGAGCCATGTGATGGCATTAATCAACATGGTACTTCTCATAAATGATAAAATCTCGAAAGGATAAAGAAATTAAAAGCATCCGACTTCAAAATACTACGGATAGTCATATGAAATCCCAACAACATAAATTTGTATCCTTATGTGAACCAGTGTTGGATTAAAACATGGAAAAACCAATGAGAAATACGTAATTCCATCCTAGCTTAGGAATGGATGTATACGTTACATACATTAGTGGTTAGATACCATGACATCAATCTCATACAATACCATAGATATTAATATAAAGTCCTCGTGTTTTTAATGATAAATTGATATACGTTATGGAATGGTAAACATTATAAAATATATATCTTATAAAGTGAAGTATGAAGTTATGGTTAGTAGATCTGTAATAAGGTAGAATTCATTATAAAATCATAATGGATCAAATATGACAATTAAATTTTCACAGATGTAAATTAGTATAATAAATACATTGGTAAGGTCCCATTTATAACCTTAATTAAATATAAAGATATAGTTATCAACTAGGGGAAGTTGATAATATAAAATAAGGTGGCTATAGGCATAGTAAGAATGACTTAGATAGAAAATAGAGTAACATATCCTTTTTCATTAATAATAATAATGGAATTAAAATGTTAAAGGTATAACATAAGAATTATATTATGCTAGAGTTATCAAAAGCATTGGAAATTCCATTATATTAAAATAAGGTGGTGAAGAGATGTAGTCAATGTTATGCATCCAAAAAAAATAACTGATGAAAAATGTTGGACTTGAATTCATCCATAGTAAAGGAGATGAAAATGAAATGGATGAGTGCGTCAAAGAGTGATGAACTACCTTAATGCAATTGAAAACAATTACTCATTACGCTATATAAAGAAAAAAATTATTTTAGTGGAAGTGGAGTTGTTACAATATCATTGGACCCATGTTGAGGGCCAAGTATGATGTACGATGAACATAAAGTTTATTTTTATTTATGTATAATGTGAATATGGTTCATTATGTAAATTACTATGGGAAATAATGCTAAAAGAGAAATTTAACATGTCAGACAGTTGTGAAAAATTGTGAAAGGCCAAAAGGCCTTGGGTTGATGGTGGGTGCTTCCCTAGAGGGGTTGATGGCACTTGCCTGCTCATATTTCCTCTTCCTAGAGATAGATGATCTCAGTAATGGAAAAGAGTTGGCCAAGATGGTGAAGAGGGAAAAACCTGAGGCAACTCTATTGATTTTGGAGCCTATTGGAGGAGGCCAAAAATTCCTCATAGACGAGATGTTGTCAGAGGAATAGGAAAGATGCTGCCAAGAGGAATCCTATATTGGACCCTATGTGGTTATTGCAATTATTGAGTTGGTTTTCTAGTGGAATTCCATATTGGACCTCGTATGGTCTCTGTAAAAAAAAAAATGTCTGGATGTGAAAATTACTCGATTTGGTTGTGGAAATCAGTTCCCATGGGTTGGGAGGATAATTTTTTTTTTTTAATATAATTGTGGTTCTGATAGAGAACAAGTTAAATAATCAATTATTTTTTGTATTAAAATGAACTTTTTATATGATTGTGTAAATATCTTATGTAGATATTGAGAGGAAAGGAGCCTAGTGCTTGGAAAGGAATTATAGAAAGTATAAGTTCCTCTTATTGTACTACTAATCTTTTGAATGTCTGAGCAGGGGCTAGAAAAATATGCACTTAGTGAATTGATTTAGAATTTGTACGATTATATAGCTAGGTGCTCCCTGAGTAATTTTTGAAGTACTGTGTGGATTTATTTAGCAGGAGAAAAGATAGGGTGCATGTGGTACAGTTATTTATAATTTTGATGACTAGAGTATTGGTGCTCTCTAAGTACTTGTAGAAGTACTGTGATGAAAAATTCACTTGAGGTTGCATAAATAATTGATAGCTAAACGTATTTCATTTCACTAAAATTTTTGTGACTAATGTGATTATTATGGATTTGTTAATCATAGTTTACATGATGCTTGTTTTTGGGTTGTTAAACCATTGGAGTGGTTGTGTAAAAATGACCATGAATTCCAAGAGTAATTTGTAAGTAATGGTAAGTTGGTATAGAGATTTTTTTGTTTCTATAAAATTGAACAATGGCTAGGTGATGGAAAGCAAAAGTTGCTTATTTTCCAATTGTAAATCCTTATGGCTATTGATCAACTTTGTTGTTTTTGATAATGAGTACTTTCCTAGAAATAAAATTACTCATTTTGAAGGGAAAGAGTCCCTTTTTCATTTTTTTGATATGCATGCCATGATTAAAGAAATAATGATGAACATCGAGGATGATGTTATCTTTAAGAGGGGGAGTATGTAAAACCCCTGTAAACTATCGGCATTTACATTTTTTAAGGAATTATTAATATTTAATTATCATGTAGTTACCATGCCTTATGAATTGATTGGTTGACAAGAAACTGATTCACGAGTTCATTAGAGTTTCGTGCGATTGTAACTGCCAAGTCTTAACTGATATAAAATACAATTTGGAGGGAGAGGCATGGGGGGAGTTCCGCTATGTTAATCTTGACATGTATTCTATTCTTCTTGACGTCTTTGAATTTCTAGATGCATTGGTGTAGCAAGGATTTCCTTCATTCTATCAATTTCTCTGTGTTTTGAAGTCATGTACACATGGCTGGGATTTAAATCCCTTCTCACACTACTTTGTAAAGTTACCGTGGTTACTTTGGCCATTGGTTATGCTAATACTCCCATGGACCCTACAACATATGAAATTTGTCACCAGAATTCTACATCACTTTGTTCAATGCAACTACATGCACGGAATTTAGATGCATGCTTATTGCTCGAGCCAAGTTAACATTCACACTCATAGTAAAGGTATTTTCATAGTTTCTTAGAGTTGTATTTACGTTGAATTATGGTGAGCCGTAAAGGTATTCTCTTTGACAGTTTCTAAGAGATTTATTTTTTGAATTATGGTGAGCCATAAAGGTATTCTCTTTGATAGTTTCTAAGATATTTATTTTTTGAATTATGGTGAGCCATAAAGGTATTATATTTGATAGTTTCGAAGAGATTTATTTACTCTGAATTTTGGTGAGATGTTGTTTTGAAGGCTACTCTTATGAGTGCATGTATGAAAGTTTAAAGTATGTAAATATGTCCTTTTCTTAAGGAACTCTTATTATTGCATATATGAAAGGTTAAGGTATGCAACGATGCCCTTTATTGATACATATTTAATGAATATGATTATATAAGTAGTTAACTTGAAACAACGAACGTTATGAAATGTTAAAGTAAGTGAGGAAAGTGAGTTTGCTTCGATTAACCTTGGAGGTATTTACGTGAATGGGAAATTAACTATACTTTTTCTTCAAAAAATTTAAATATGTATTGCATAATACATGCTTAATTCTAGTTATTGTGGTATTTGGTTATAAGCATGCAAATATTATCTATCTTTCTTAATTTTTTATTTCAATTTAACATGTTCATATTTTATTTAGTTTTTTCGTGAAGAGAATACTAATATCTATTTTCTTGATTCCTTGGAAGGAACATGTTTGGTGCTAAATTCCTGGAAAAAGGAATATGAGTTATAGGTTTCTTGAAAAGAATAACTTCTTGAAAAGATTGCATGGCTAGATGAATTGTGTCAACTTCTTGATTTAGGTGTATACAAGGTTGAGCTAACCTTTTTATTGATGCCTAGTTTTATGCATAAAAGAACGTTAAAGGGAAGCATAAGAAACTACATTTAGAAAGACAAAGAAACAAGGTTATATTAACTTCCTTTTTTAAAAAAAGTATGTAATTGTTTACATCAAAATAATATTTTATGATTGTAGAATTATAAGAAGGGAATATGTTATGCATATTAAGTAAGGGCTATTATGATAAGCTCTTGCATGCACAAGGAATACTCATTGTATTAGAGAGTTATGTTCTTTGCGTGGATAGAAGATCTATTTATTTATAAGGTTTCTTTAGGAAAAATTATATGTGAGTACTTTATGCTATCATAACTATTATGTTAGTTTCTTTTGGAATAAGATAATGCACATGCATTCAATATTTGTATTAACTTTCATTGGAAATAATATACATATTTGTATGTGGGAAAAGATAGCATGTTGTGTTAGACTACATTGGAAAATAATGTTAGTATAATATTTGAAAAACAAGACATGTATTTGTATGCTTTATTGCATTAGTTTTATAGAAAATAAAATGTGTGTTTGCATGAAAACATGTTATTGCATGCTCTGTTTTGTTAAGCATTGTTTTGGGAAGACTCTTTTGGAAACTATATGCATTTTCATGCATGGGAACAAGATTTGTTGTGTTAGCTTAGTTATTTTGATTAACTTTATGTAATTCGCATGTACGAAAATTGTAAATGATATATTAATTTCTTTTAAAGAAATGTCTAGACAGTTGGAGAGATTTGTCCTGCAAGAATGTGTGCTTATGCAAGGTAAATATTAGTTAATATTTTATAGACATCCTTTGATGGTTACTTGCTTATAACTAGCACATCCGTAGTGTTGTTAAAGGAAGCATGTTGTGATATTATGCTTGCATGTCATGAATCTACATGAGTAGATGGAGAAGCATCACTAGTATAGATTTGTGAATGTGTTGATTAGTAATTTAGGAATCCTCACACCAATGTGCGTTGAAGACAACATTAACATAAAATGATGGTGACCTGTGCAAAGGAAATATTATGCTTAACATGGTGGTAGGTAAATGATTAATGGTTCATGTGGATGAGTGCGAGGTGCACGATGGTCCATTATAGGTACATCCATGCCACCAAGATATGAAGATTAGTGGATAAATTCTATCATAATTATTGTAATGGCTTTAAGCTAGATAATTGTATATTTCCTTATAATATTTATAACAATGGTTAAGGGATGGTCTCCCTTATAAGCCATTGTGTGAGGGGTGAACACCCTCACGAGCGTTTAATAATAAAATTAAACATTTGTTGGTTTTCACGCTACGGGGTTTCTAGGGTATATTGGTGTTCAATGATGTGATTGATTATTGTTTCAGATTGATGATGTTGATTCCTTTCTTGTTGTGATGTTTATAATGTCGAGTATGAGATGGCTACAAGAATAATCGAATAAATGCAATGTTACATCATACAGTTTTATGTTAATGTACTACAACGGTGGTTTTTAGTGGCTAAGAAAGTTATTATTAGTCTACTAAGGTTACAATATGAACAAATGAACATTTTATCTAATTATTAGTGAGGAAACTTTAATAGTGATTTGGATATTTATTCGTGGGTAACTTGTATAAAAATTTTCTAACTCCTTATATTTCCATGTGAGGATATCTGGGTATGTGACACAACCCTTGGTATACTTAAAATTAAAATGTATATATATTGACTAATCTAAAATAATATTTTTTTCCCATGGGGCAACTCAATTGGAAATTGTCATATTATGAAGTATTGTGTAAGCTATTAGATTCAAGGTTCAAATCCCATGTCGATCAAATAAAAATAAAAATAAAAAATACATTTCAAAATATATAGACCATTTAAAAACAAAACTAAAATTCTATAAAATATATAAATTAGAAATAGATATTTTATCTTGCATAATGAGTCATGACATTTTTTTATGTCCTAGTCTAACTTTTCTATGTTTTAGGTCTAAATCACAAATTTGATCTGTATAATATGCACAATTTTAGTGCTCCATGGGTTTTTGAGGGGGGCAAACTATTTAAAGATTCAAATGTGAATTTTAAACTAACACAAGCATATAAATTAAATAGTTGATAAAGACCAATAGGCATGATAACACTTACCCAGTGATACATATCACATTGCCAAAATTTAAAAAAAATAATAAAAAATATCTAAATTGTAACTTTATTATTATTATTATTATAAAAATAATTCACATATGAGTTAAACATATATAAATTTAAAAACATATGCAACCATATTCATAATTATGGAGATTCATCCTCACTTTATCATGAAGGTTGTTAAAATACCATAGGTTAATACCATGGCTTATCACTACTACATACCCAAAATATCATAACTCGAGTCAAAATATTTTATATATAATTTAAATTAATTTGATTTTATAACAAATTTTCAATTAAATTAAATACTATATAAACAAGGGCCTCTCATACACCAATTTGGTATGTATCTTGGCCCTGACCTTAAAATTAGATCATTCATATATATATATATATATATATATATATATATATATATATATATATTAGAGTGCCTAGGGATTTTTCAGGAAATTGATTCCGTTTATACTTTCAAAAATGTATTGTAAACAATGAATAATCACAAACTTGATTGAAATTGCTTCAGCCTATTCCAATAAAAAAAGTTATTTCATCTCAATAAAATAAAACTTTTTTATTATAAATAAATTTACTCAAAATGGTGTATTACAACATGAACTTGATAAAAAAAAGACTTGTACCTATCATTTTTGAGTGTTTCTAGCATTGGGCAACACAAAATGTACATTAAATTACTTATTTAATATTTTTTTATTTCTTTTTAGTTTTACTAATTTTAATTATATGTAATTTATTATTTTAATTTTCATATAGGGTTAGAAATTTAATGTTGAAGTGTAATAAAAAGTATTAATATTATTGAAAGGAAAATTACGTAAAGGAAATTTTAATTTTTCCAAAAAAATTATCATTTAATTTTATATTTTTAACATTTAATATTAAAATAAATTTATAAGATCTAAAAAAATATAATTATCTTTTTTTATATATTGGTATTATAATTTTCTTGTGAATATATTATAATAATGAATGATTATTTTATATTATAATTATTACAAGTTGGAGTATTTGAGAGGTTGCAATTTTTCATTATTTTCATAATTTTTTTTATTAAATTAATAAGTTTTTATGTTTATTAATTTATTGGTGATTGTTTTTAGTAAAATTTAAAGTTAAATTAATTAAATTAATAGGAATAAATTTTAATTGTTGGAAATTTTAATTGATAGATGCCAATTTACTAGTGTTATGAGAAAAATGCATAAACAAACACCTAGAAATTACAGTCATAGATATTCTTACCTTATGTCAAGAGAGTATAAAACAAATCTAATTACCAATACCTTGTCAAAAATAAGTAAATAAATTTTGATAAATATTTTTATCTATAATTACGAATTAAAAGAAAATAATAATAATACAAAATCTTGTCTAATTTTAATTAGAGCTGAGAGTAGTCGTTCTTTTTATCAAATATTTTATTTAATATTAAAATTTTATTTAAAACCAACATAAACTTATATATATAATTTTCATCAAATTTCTTCCCAATACAGGATTACCAAAGATATGGTCCGATCAGTTTCAGTTTCTGAATAACTGAAGATTTGTTCTTCTTTCCCATAATTTGAATGACCTGATCTATGTTCCACTTGATCCACATCTTGAATTACAAGGAAATCCATACTCCAAAATATTTTCTTAATTTTTGTTACAAGTTGGTTGTACATAAAGGAAAGCTCGATAAAGTAGAGTTGTGGATAAGCTCTAACACCAGTTCAGTTGGCCTCGATCAATAATCATGCAACCCACTCCGTGAAGAACCCAATATCTGTGGATTCAATCTCCCTCTTTGGTTTATCCTCATCTACAGGTACAGGTGACTGAAAATGTTGATATTCTGGCTTCAACTGCTCATGTTCTGATGTCAGCTGCTGAAGTAGAATATCTTTGGATTCAAGAACCGTGCTGAGAGAGTGAGAAGAAATGTCCAGTTCCCTGACTTTTTGGTGAAGATATACATTTTCTTCTAAAGTCATTGTGCATTTGTTCAATTCCGTAACTAAAGTATTTTTTAACTCGGCCAGGCAAATATTTTCCTTTACAACGTCTGAAAATTGGTACTGTAAATCAGTTAATATAGCCTCTTTCTCCTCTGCATTTTGCTTACAATATTCAAGATCCATGGTGAGAGAGTCCAAAGCTATTTCCAACTCCCTTATTCTGCCGCTAAGGTGTACCTCTTCTTCTTCTAATACCGAATTTCTGGTCTCCAGCTCAACATTGTTCTCCTCGAGAAATACTTTCTCCTCTGATATTTCTTGCAACGACTCAATCATGATTCGATGTTCTTCGTTCTCTTTCAACAGCGCACTGACTTTTTCCTCCAATTCTTTATGTTTCTTGGCCAACTCTGCATGAAGTGATTCGAACTGCTTTCCCTGCGCTTCCTTTTCTTCCACTAGTTTAACATTTGTGTCCTCTAACTCTCCTAGTCTTTTATTCAGTTCCTGAATTTGCGTCTTAGGTTTGCCATTTTCAAAAATGGACTCTTCAACTTTGACATTTGTCTTATGCAACTCTCCAAGGTTTATGTTCAGTGCCTGAATTAATTGCGTATTAGCTTTGCCATTTTCAACAATGGATTCTTCGACTCTTTGACTTCGGATTGCAACTTCACCATTTTCTAACGGGGAATATCTGTAGTATCTGCCTCCTGCCATCTTGTTAAACAAACAAAAGAGTCTGCAGGTTCGGGAATCCGCTAGTAAAACCTGTGGCAGAACCACTGAACGGGAGGTTACTTCTCTACCAAACAGCGCAGAGAAACTGCTGTTCCCTTCAGTTTAGAAATGATGTTCCTACACGACACCCAATGTTGAAGCGTTAATGCGATAGAAAATATATAGTGTGACATTGAAAATACGCGAAGATGGGGATGCGATGGAAAATATGGAGTTGCATTGAACAACCACGAAAATGTCCTTCCATATAAAATGTTGAGGTCGGCTACGAAGATTTTATGTTCTCTTTATTAATTATTCGTCCCATAAGATTGATCTTTTTCCCTTTTCTTAGTTGGGGATGGTTGGGTTTTCTATTTATTTGATTATACTCCATGGTTTTGATGTGTATATGAAAGGTGGTTAAGAAGATTTCCTAAAAAAAATTTAGTTGGGGATGGTCAGTTTTTCTTTTTATTTGATTATGCTCCATGGTTTTGATGTGTATATGAAAGGTGGTTAAAAATATTTCCCAAAATATTGAAAAGAAAATAAATATATACATTTTGTCATGTGTAAATAAATATATCAGATGTTAAGTTTATGCAGTGAATCCGGTCAGTATTATTTCTTATTTGGAATTATTATATCTATATCGTGCATTTTGTCATGATACAATTATTCCATGTATGGATTTCAATAAGATCTTAAATCCATAGATGGTTGATATCAATTTAATTTATATTTATTTTCAGATGTTTTTTTTATATAAGTTTTACTTTTCTAATACACGTTTTTGTTTTATATTTCTAATTTTTTTTTTCTTTTTTCATTTTTATTTATTTTTATTTTATTTGATCATCATGTTTTCTTTTATCGTAGAGGAGTTGTTACATATCATTTTTATCTAAACAAAAAGAGTTGTATTTGAATTTATTCTATTTATTTTCAATATGGGTATCATTTTTATCTAAACCAGAATTATGTTTGAATTTATTTTTATTATTTTTAATATATAGATTGTATTTATATTGATTAAATTTCTTCTTTTCAATTTATATTTATTTTTTATTTTAAATTTTTATTGATTAAGGTTATTTTTGTTTTGTTTTGTTTTGTTTTTTTTTTAATTTCAAATTTTTATTGTAAAGGATGGTATTAATAATAATTTAGAAATATAGCATTCGGTGATAAGTTGCATTGTTAAAGCACTGTTACTGCAAGAGGTTGCATTGTTAAGGCACTCTTACTACAAGGTCACGAGTTGGAAACTACCAAAAAAAAATTATAACTTAGAAATATATTTCTTTTTAATAAATTTCATATTAATAAAAATATTCTTTTGGAACCATTTAGATGGAAACCCAACTATCGAACAAATAAATAGCAAGATGCAATGACTAAGCTAGAACTCTGTATTTATTTGAATGTTTGGGAAATTTCCTATTTTATTATAGTTGACATATCCATGTAAAAATTGAAAGAATTAATCTTGTTACTTCTTTCCAAAGGAAAGTAAGTTTAAATAAGCAAGGAAGTCTAAGTTACCTCTTTTTTTTTTATAGCTTATAAAACCAATTTAAATATGTAAGGAGGTTGAAATGTTATCTTTCTCTTGGTTCTTTTCTTTTTCCACATGGCTCTAATAAATTAAGGTATGATAAGTTTTTTACAAATTTATAAAAAAAAACAATTTCTTTTCCTTCTCTCTTCTCTTATAAAAAAACTCTTTTAAGATAAAATAATAATAATAAAAAATTAAAACTAAAACTAAAAGAATGTTAATAGGTAGACCATTATTCTCTGATATTTTATTATTTTGTGGATGGTAAGGAAAATGACCACTAAAATTTTTAATCAATATAAAATACTAATATAAATTTCTATTCTATTTAACTTACTATTCCTTTTATATTAATTTTTATCATTTTTTTCAAAAAAAATTATAATCAGACAACAATTTCATCTTGACTGAAATTAGTTATTCTAGCTTACCAAACATAAACATATTTGGTAGTGAGTTAGGTTCCCTTTGAAATATTTTCTATTAAATTCCTGGAATATTTAAAATAGTATTAGTTACCACCTTGTTTTCAAGAGTGATCTTCATACTTAATCTTTCTTAGAATGTGATCCACTCAAACCCTTTCTACTAGCTATATTCCCATGAAGTCTTGCACCTAGCCTATGGTGTATAAAATGCTGAATACATCCCTATCAATCCCTCAAATCCGTGAGTTAAGAAGTCTCCCAATTTTGACCAAATTATGGAATGTTTTATTCCCTTTATGATCCCTAAACTATGGTATGTCTCGATCAACCTATTTATTATCCAACATCAAAGATAAACTATGAAGATTCGGTTAATTGGCATGTAAGTTATGTATATCTTGTGTGGTCCACGTATGACTGGTCGTAACATCATCCAATGTGATATGAGTTGTAGCATCATCAGATAAAATAGCACACAACAAACTCTAATCAAATTCTATATTGTGAATGAAGAAAATTACACACATATTTATACAAGCAATAGTCTCAAGATAGGAATTCTATCTTAGACGTACAGTAGTGTGGTTGAGAGATTCTCTCAACCACACACTAAACTAGGAGAAACTATATTCTAGCTAATTCCTATTATGTAGGAACAAACTCCTCAAATAGAGAATTACAACCATAGACAAGTAGGAATTAATTATTTCTAACTCCCCCCCTTAATGACTACTTGTCATGATAGTGCTTCACAAAGTCTGGTTGTGGTCAAACATAACAAAGAATATGTCGACGTCCATATAAAAGAGCAACCATCCACCGGAATGCATGGGTACCAATCGCTAGTCCTGTAGGATGTCCTTTGCATACATGATTCTGTCGACCATTATCACTGCATATATGTACCTACAAATCCACCACCATCGGGCGAATTGCATGCGCAGAACCTCCAAAACAAAGAGAGATCAGTGCCTTTCTAAGCCAAATATTCATGTCCAAATAACAATCACAAACAGTTGTGCTGATTGCGCCTTTCGACGCAACTGTCAGATAGAAAAGTGCGTCGAACCTCTTGTGCTCAGACACACCAATATCTGAGACCGTGAGCCAGGTGTTCCTGCAGTCCACTTGCTCCTACGAGCACAAAGCTCCCGTGTACACGTTAGCCACTCAGGCAATATGCCACCATCGGGCATATCTGCCAACTTCAATATGCCACCACCAGGCAAGTCCGATCTGCCACCACCGGGCAAATCCGCCAACTTCAATATGCCACCACCGGGCAAATCCGGAACTTAAATGTGCCACCATCGGGCAAATCCTGTAGCCACTAAGGCTCTGTATGTGGTTTCTAGCTCACCACAAACCATCACTTTACAGTGACAAAAGATGGTTTCAGGCTGACCATAAACCATTACAAAGTGGTTTTAAGATCACCACGAACTTTCAAATGCCTTTACAAGGCTTACATTCCATACTTCAACATTTGGAGTTTTTGGATACATATAATGACCATTACAACAGCCAACTTGCTTATAACATGCTAGGGAGTCTATTTCGCAAACCACACTAACTCAAACAAACATTTACTTTGCTGTCCACCATAACCGTTGTTGCTGCTTCATTACCTCATCTTCTCCTACATCCCGGGCATCCTTATTTGTTCAAATAACTTCTTGGAACTCCATGCTTAACCTGTCATTCGTTAGAGTTGCAAATTCTAACAAAATAACTTTGCCTACATTGAGTTAGCTAGGCTCAATAAGGCTCAATAATATATAAACATGATTCCAAGAAAATACAACATAAACTCTTCAAATTTAATTTCTCTATCTCTGCCCATAGATGATTATTTTTTAAACATACTAGCAGTGATTTTTCACCAACTAATACCTGTGAGGGGTCGACTGATAAAGAAACAGATTGACGACTTTTCACCTGAACTCAATGCAGTGCATTCAAACACTGATGATCCAGATATAGGCACACAGCCACATGAAGAGAACACAGTTTTCCCTTCAAGAGTAATAATCCAGGACTCCACGGTCCAATCCTCCATCACGTTTCAGTATCCACTCCCCTGGCAACATAATGCCATTTCCCCTGCTCACAGTATCAAGGCTTGGTAACTGCTTCCAAGCATGCTACCTCATGCTCGTTGTCGTACTGCAACAACTAAGACCCATTGTCCAGCTAATCTCCTTGCAATTGAACATGCAGATCTGTCTTCACAATCTGTTTCCATCAAACCGGGCACGCACAAACTTGATCATCCTCCAATCTCTGATGTAATTGTCATGTCTTCATTATATCTGGTAGTAACTCATTCCTGCAAATAAATTTGTCTATTGTTGGAATGGGCAATTCCAACAAAGACTAACACTCATGACAATAGTTGCCCAAACTAAATGTCACAATAAATAAATTAATTCTTTCAACCAGATTTATATTACTCACATGACCATTTTTAAAGAAATATTAAACACAGTAAACATTAAAATTAGGCAATGTAATACATGGGATTGGGAAGCTTGAAGGTTCTGTCTCCGGTATCATTTCCATACAAATCACTCCACTGATCACCAGAGTTCCCTCGAATCCTAAACCCATCCTATTCAATCTTCAATCTCTTCTCAGACTTATAAAGCACAACAGTCTTCCCATGATCATCTATTCCCCTCAACAATAATTCTTCCCATGTATGATAACCAGCTCGGACCAGATTTTTCTGAGTGGCATTCCTCTGGGTCTCGTCCCTACCTATCAATAAAAAGATCTTCACCCCCAATTCAAGCAGAGAGATGTACAACCTATATCTAGAAGCCAATGCCGGGGCCTCTGCTCAATCCACCTAGTCATTAAAAGCACTATTATCAAATACCTCACCTCCAAACTGATGGACAACGTAATAGGGCAAATTGGAGAGAAGGGTTTCGTCAATATCGAATACCCAGGCATCCATACCATCGCCTGTGCCCGAGGTCATGAGGGTACTAGCATAACCTATAGATTCGTCAGCTACCATCTGTAGCTCCCTCGAGTACTGGCTTCGTCAGCAATCCGAAGGTACCTGGGTCCATAAGCGTTTAGTATTTGTTTCTACATAGAATTTCCATGCTTCGCAATAGGATTCGGTTTCTTGGGGGATCCGCTCCTGCTTCTGCTCCCATCTCTTCTGAGCAGTGGATTGCTCCAACACCCAGTCAAACTCATCGTTATGGAAGATTTTCCAAGACCTTTTGGCTGCTGCAGAGGAGAGGAGGGCGCACGAGAGGAAGGAAAAGATGAACAGGACATTAATGTTGAGCAGAGAAGCCAATGTCGTGTATTATTGACAGATGCTGCGGCTGTCAACAAATTTATCGAGTGAAACATGCTCTATTCTCCGCCTTTCTGCCTTGCTTGTCTCCTGCAGATCCTTTCTTTCCTCTGATGACAGCTCAAAATCATTCACTATGGCTGTCACTTCCTCAGGCTTGATCGCTGGGAAGCTATCGCACTAAGCCCAAATGCTGCCATCCTGGCCAATAATGGCCGTCACTTCTGCCACAACAGCCTCCACACCACGAAAAAAAATGTTTGATGTTACGGCCGGTAGGAGAGGGGGACGGTTTCTGATTCAAATGCTCGCTATTTTGAAAGCTATTGAGAACAAAGGAAACGCGAATCTAAATGCTGCAAGTACCAGTGACAATTAACTGCTTCACTGATGATCCCTGTCACTGCCTTCAATTCTTGAGGTTCATCCCACTCAACATTGCGTCCATCTGACCGAGATTTCACAAGAACGATTGCATCCTAAAATTGCAATCCCCCGTGAAACCAGTCCATCCACGGCCCACAATGTATATCGAGCGTCCCCTAGCCTGATCTGCATCGAGCCCTCCATACACAACCATAATTTGTTTTTTCAACGATGGCCTTCACTGTCTACTGCGGAGTGGATTGTCGGCTGTCCAACCTCCAACACAGTAACACATTCGCTCAAATCTAATTTGGCTCATTTCAAAGCTCACCGCACCAGCTCATGGACTTTAGATTCACACACACTCATTCAACAGCAGTCACAACAGCCCTCTAGTACACACGATGGACCAACAAAATTTAATAAAAAACTATATAAATACAATAATTTATTTCTCTACGCCCAAGATAAAATAACACACAACAAACTCTAATCAAATTCTATATTGTGAATGAAGAAAATTACACACATATTTATACAAGCAATAATCTCAAGATAGGAATTCTATCTTAGACGTACAGTAGTGTGGTTGAGAGATTCTCTCAACCACACACTAAACTAGGAGAAACTATATTCTAGCTAATTCCTATTAAGTAGGAACAAAATCCTCAAATAGAGAATTACAACCATAGACAAGTAGGAATTAATTATTTCTAACTTCATCCCATAGAGGGATTGATGTTGCACCATGATCCTTAGATTTGACCTGTTGAGGGTCTACAAATCATAAACATAATTTAACATATATAATTAGAAAACTAGAAGAATAATAACATATACATTAAATTAAAATACATTAGGTTAAGAAAATTTAAAAATTAAAGAAAATTTCAAGACATAAAGACATGAAGTTGAAAGAAAATTTCAAAATGGAAGAGGTGTACCTGAAAAATGCCCACTAGAGGAAGCATGATAATTAACAGAGACAAAAACACTACCTCTGACATTGTGACTAGTGTCGGAGGAAAGATCTATTAGTGGAATGCGAACTCTCGGTGGGCTACATGATCTATCACGAGCCCGACCACGTATAACAGAACCCATGCACCACGATGGCCTGCAGTTGGGGCATATATATAAGACGCCTCAACATATTACATATAATACATATAAACTAGTATAAGAAAAAAAATTCTACTAAAGTATTGCATATAATATAAAACTATTACATATAATACATATAAACTAATCCAAAATAATGTTAACTTAGAAAATATGTTGACAAAAAAACCATTTCTAAACTCAAGCAAAATAATCTAGCCTGAAGTCCTAAACTTAAGTGATCAAATCTACCTTCACACTTTTTCTCGTTTCTAATAATGGATTTTACTCATAGCACATAAATATGTAAATATATATGTAAAAATTGAAATAAACCTATTTAGAAAACTAAGAAAATTTCATGCCAACCAAAAACTCCAATAGAATTTAAGTTATTAATGTTTGACTTGGACACGTGGCATTTACGAGGTGCAAGCACATGAAGTAAATATTTCTTGTACAACACACTACATAATGAGACAATGTGGTACAAATTAGAGAATAGTCTCAATTCTTTTATTCACTACACCAAACAAACTTTTCATGGTAGATTTAATGTATCTATCAATGTTACATTGTTCAAACATGAACTTATATATATGTGTGTGTGTTTTAAATAGTTGTGTTATGTTAAATGTTATATTTATATTATGTTATGTTACATTATGTTTTATATATATAGTATGAAATAATATATATATATATATATATATATATATATATATGAACGATGATGTTAAATGCTAAATAACAAGTTATATGATATCCAAAATTATGATATATTAGTGAGTTACAACTACCTCTCATGGAAATGGATGAATGACTTATTTAATGTAGTTGAATCACAAAAAAATGATATCTAATATAATGCACTCTCAATACCCATCAATACTTAAAGTTTTATTATTTTAAATAGGTATAGAACTATGTTTTGTTATAAACAACATATATACAACTATAATATATCTAGCTATGTGATATGTTATAATTTTATAACAGTTTTTAATATATATAGTTATATTTAAATAATTATATAGTTACATAGTTATAATTATGTTACATGCTATGTTAAATAACCTTATGTTATGAACTAAATAGTTATATAAATATATTATGTTATTCATCATGTCAATATTAAAGTCCTAGTTTAATTATTTATTAGTTATAGTAATTTCAAATGCATTTTAAATAACCAAAAAAAAAAAATGAAAATTTGTTTCCCAAAACTCGTAAAGAAAAAATTTAAAACCTAAATTATAGTTTTTTTGGGTGGTTTCGAAGTCTTTTCTAGGTTGTTTTGAAAGGGTTTTTTTTTTATGGTTTTCTATGTTGGTTTTATGGTTTTATAAGTAGTTTTGAAGGATTTTTTTGTGGTTTTCATGGTTTTGTATTGTTTAATTTTGCAAAAAAAAAAATAAAATAAAAAAATAAAGAGAAAAAAAATAGAATACCTACTTTTGTTTGAGCCTCTAGGACGTTGGAGGGGTCCTTGGTGAGATTGATTTGAATGATCCATGCTTCAATTACTCGATTGAGTTCCAACACTCTCAGTCGAGAAACCTAAACAGTCTTAATCGAGCTCTCAAATTTTCCGTGGTTTGTGAAAATGATGCATGCGGACCGCGAGTAGGGTATTTAATTATAAAATGGCTTGATCGAACCATAATTATCGTTCAAGTTTCATCTCTTGATAGAGCTATAAATTTTGATCAAGGGTTTATTTTTAACCCTTGATCGAGCTAAATTTTTAGCGTGCAACGAGCTTGATCGAGTGCTTAAAAAAGCCTTGATCAAGCCATCTTTTTTTCCACCTAAACATTCCCACTCTTGCCAAAAAGTGTAACTCAGCTCCGTGCTTTCACCCTCATAAGAAGGATCCGCGTTACTTCTAGTATGCCCAAAGAGGAAAAGTCTTCATATTATGGTGAACTACGACGATACATTTTTGGTGTGTAACACACGTATTTTAGGGTTGTTCCATTGTTATAATGCACGTGGAGTACTTTTTATAGTGTGTTACTGCGACGCACTTCCAACACAAAAAAAATCTCTTCTCACACAAACTATTGTTGTTGATCTTAGCTCTCCCTTGGATCATGAAATTCGACCTCAAATCTAATAACAAATTGAAGGAAGGATAGAGAAGGAAAAAAATAAATTTCTACAAAAAATAACCACTTATATTAATTATACTACTCACATACACAAATATCCATAGATCTGCGGCTCTAGACTTCACACACATTACAATGACCCAATCACGGGTATATAATAACCACACTTGCTAATTATGGAATATGGCAGACTCTAACTAGAATTGACTCAACTCTCGCTAACTTCTTCATGCAAAATCACACTAAATTAGACATTTCAAAATATACACTGGGCTCAAACTAACTCAAACTGACTATCCATGCATTGCATGCCTACGGAAGTAATTTACTATTTCCTACAAGAACCATTTTTAGAGAGTGGGAAGAAATATCTAGTTCCCTCATTTTGTGGTGATGATATACATTGGATTCTATATTCATTATACATGTGTTCAATTCAATCACTAACGAGTTGTTTAACTCCACCAGGAAAATTTATTTCCAACTCTCCTACTCTTCCCCTAAGTTGTACTTGTTCTTCTTCTCATACTAAATTTCTTGTCTCTAGTTCAACATTTTTCTTCTCAAGGAACATTTTTTCTCTAAAATTTCTTGTAATGACTCAATCATGTTTTGTTGTTCTTCATTCTATTTAACAACAAAATTATTTTGTCCTACAACTCTCTATTTTTCTCGGCTAACTCTAAATAAAATGATTCAAACTCCTTTCCTTGCTCTTCCTTTTCTTACACCAATTTATCATTTGTCTCATTTAACTCTCTCAGGTTTCCATTGACTTCCTGAATTTTCATCTTACGTTTTTCATTTTCAATAAAGGATTCTTCAACTCTAAAACTTGTCTTCTGCAAATATCCAAGTTTTTTATTCAATTCTTGAATTTTCATATTATTTTTTCTATTTTCAATAGTCAATTATTTAGCTCTCTGAATTAGGGTTTCAAGAAAAAAAAATCCCACTATCTACCTCCTCCTATATAATTTCACTTTGTTTTTTGTGACAATCTTTTATTACGTTGCACGACAAAATTGAATCTAGGTGTTGTTGGAGAACTTCATTAGCCACTTTATGCAAATCGGATAATTCAAATTATTTTCCATATTGGGATATTTTTCATCTTTGTATTGGTCCGAGGGAGAATAAAAAGTTGCGACTTCAATATTTTCTAATGGGAAAAATATTTTTTTCATGTTGTTGTAGCGTCTGCCTCCAACCATCTTGTTAAGAAAAAAAAGAGTCTGCAGGTTCAACAATTTAGTAGTAAAATGTGTGGAAGAACAACTCAATTTAAGATTACTTCCCCACCAAACATTCCATATAATTTTTAATTCCCATCGGCTTAGATGTAATGTGTTTGTAGCAACTGCACGATTCACAATGTAGAAGTGGTGATATGCTGGAAAATATCGAGTGACATTGAAAAGAAATGATAATGTCGATGTTATACCATGTTTTTCAATACATTATTTTAAGGTCGACAACCAAGATTTGATGGAATTTAGATTAATTATTAGGTCCATACAATGAATTTTTTGGGTTTTTTTTTAAGGGAGAGGAGCGGAGATGAGGGGGATGGTCATGCAAAGAGAATAAATAATTTCACTCATAAACTATTACATTTTTTTCCACCCACAAATAAGATACATTTATAAGTTGGAACAAGATCCAACTAATTTTAAATTAGGATATTATGTTTGAGAGAATACCTCAATCATCTCCAATAGACAACAAACAAATTATGTTGTAATCAGTATCTCTCACACCTTCCATTAATGCTTACATTACAAATAGAAACCCCATAGAATTCTCATACAAGTAACATTTGTATGATATGGTCTTCATTAGTACTTACATTCACTCTATAATTTCATACGTCACTCTTTCCTCAACCACCAACTTTGAGCTACCAATTGAGCCATTTAAGACACAATTGTTTCTGACCATTGTTGACGTATTTGTAAGACTGACAACTATTGACTACCCCTAAAATTAGTCTTGACATTTAATCACTCTATGGACTTACTTCCATCTATCAAGATTAAGTGAACTAGAGTTTTGACAGTTATATAAGTAAGAGATCTAAGTACTTAGTGTATTTAGAAGTAAATAAAACTACTTGAGCCTTTTCTAACATCCACGAACTTACATACACATAAATATATCCTATGATTGTTGTTCTTGAATCACAGAAGAACAACTAGAATGTTTAGCAACAAAGTTACCGATCAAACGAGAAAATTACCTAGTACCCATTTTTTTTGAGGTAGCAAACAAAAACACTTAATTTTGAAAAGTGGTGATACACAATCACCTTATTTTTTTAACATAGTTTTGGCACTATAAATTTTCTTATGACATTTTTTTTTTTGATGTGATGATTTTCATGTCGATTTTGAAAAGAGGTCATGTAGAATAACCTTTTTTTTTTGGAGCATATTTTAGGAACTTTCAATTTTCTTTGATTTTTTTTAAATGTCATATCGATTTAGAAAAGTTGTGATTTTTTTGGCACTTTAATTTTTATTTATTTATCAAGTATGAGCATTTTTTTTTAAATTAAAAAAAATTTAAAATATTAAATTTAAAATAAGATAAATAAATTAAAAAAATAAAAAATAAAAAATAAAATAAATTTAAAAAAAAAAATTGAAATTAGAATTATTAAATAGTAATTAAAAAAATTAAATTTGAAAAAAATTAATTAAACAATTGCGCCGCCCTAGGAGCCGTTGGGTGGGGGAAGGGCTGACCGATCTGCCCCACCCGAACTCTCAGCCCCATGGCCTGCAAGGAGGTGGAAATTTGTAATTAAATTTTATTTTATTTTTATTTTTTATTTTAAATTAGATTTTTTATTTTGTTTTAATTTATTATTAATTTATTATTAATTTATTTAATTTATATTTTATATTTGTATTTTTTCTAATTTTTAAAATTTAAATTCAATATTATTAATTTTTTTTAATTTAAATTTTAAATATGTTTTTTTTTTTAATTTTTTTTTAAATTTTAAAAAATGATTTTTGTTGTTTTTTATTTTAAAAAGTATATATATATATATATATATATATATATATATATATATATATATATATATATATATATATATATATATATATATATATATATATATATATATATATATATATATATATATATATATATATATATATATAATTTTCTTTTGAATTTTCTTTCTAAATTTTAGGTTTTTTATTTTAATTTAATTTTTATTATTCATTATTTATTTTATATTGATTTTTTTTTAATTTAATTTAATTTAATTTAATTTTTATTATTTTTAAATTTTGTATTTCAATTTCTTTATATTATCAATTTTTTGAATTATGCAACTTTTTTTAATTATTGATTTTTTTTTATAACTTAATTTTTTTTTTTAGTTTGTGTGTTTCTTGAATTTTTTTCTTTTTGTTTTTGTTTTTAATTTTTTGTTTATTTTATTTTTAATTTTTATAAGTGATATTTTATCTTTAATATCATGCCTAAAAATCGTTGGAATTTTATTTTCATAAAGGTGATATTTTACCTTAAATGTCATCCTTAGATTTTTAAGCTTATTCAAAGACATGATATTTTATCTTTAATACCATGCCTATAAATCGTTGGAATTTTACGACTTTTGATATTTTACCATTAATTTCATGTTTATTGTGGAAATTTTAAGTTTTTTCACAATCATGATATTTTATCTTTAATGTCATTATTAAAAATTGTTGACAATTTACCCCGAAAAGAAAAAAGCGTTATTTCAACATCAACACTTTTCATTTTCAAGGTGTTTTTTCCAGACAAAAATTTGATGACATTATTCCAGCATCAACATTTTTTGGTTTGAGGCTCTTTTTTGCATTTTTTTCACACAAAAAATTGGTGACTTTATCACGACATCAACAATTTTTGTTTTCAAACTATTTTTTGCACACACAAAATTAGCGACATTATTCCAGCATCAACACTTTTCGTTTTCAGGCTGTTTTTTGTACAAAAAAAATTGGCTTTTACTTCCATTTTTTTAAAATGCTGAAAATTTTACTCTGAAAAAAAAAGTTATTTCAGAATACAACTTTTTGTTTTTGGGTTATTTTTTCATGGTTTTTTGATATTTTTTGGTTAGAATTCTCGTTTTCAGGAAATAGTTCTCGTGTGATCGGTAACTTTGTTTAGCTTAAAACAAACTTGTTCTTCATCATGTAAATATAACATACACAAAAAATACTATATTCTAAATGAGTATTAGAGGCTTTGTATTGAATTTTTTATCACTACTAGAATCTGATGAGTCTTCAATGAAAATATTTGGTAGGTCTTCAGAGTTAACTATGTAGGAAGATTCATTTATTTTTTCTTTTAGAAAATCTTTGGCATAGATTTTACATTTTAATGTTGTATGCCCATATCTTCGACAATAGAAGCAATCAATTGAACTCTTGTTTTTTTTTATTCTACCCATCGACAATAATGCAAGTTCAGCTTGTGAAGTGACTTCTACTTTTGCATCTCCTGCTTTCATCCTCTTTTCTTCTACTAGAAGTGTTTTTATCATTTCATCGAGTGTTTGAGAAGATAGTTGACTTATTGTAAAAATAACATTGTGATGCTTTGAAGATAAATTGTTTAACGATATTGCTTTTGTGTCTTCATCCTCTACTTTAGAACAAATTTCCACAAATTTCCTATTAAGTGACTTTCAATCATTTATATGAGCAGAAAAATATATTACATCATGCATTTTAGGTTTGAACAATTGTACTTTCAAGGAAAATTTTGCATTCATGATTTTTTCACTTAACCAAATATTTTACTTAATTGTTGCCATATTTCTCCAAATGATTTTTTTAAGTCTATAAGGTGTAGATGAGAATTTGAAAGAGACAGTACAATGATATATTTAGCTATTTCCTCCCTATTTTCCCATTCAATTAATTTATTGGGATCTGTAGGTGTTTTTTTTTTATATTTGAATATGCGTCATAAATTTTTATCTGCCATTTTTAGTTGAATCTTTTCTTTCCAAGCTTAAAGATTATGTTTATTAAAAATTTTCACCGCTATATGCTCTATGTTAAAAATAAATTGTTGATGGGTTGGAATGTACTGCCAACAACTAGGGTATCTTCCTGGTGTAGGTTCCCAAATAGAATCTACACCATTTGGTATTTTGGTCTAGGAGTCTCATCCGGTATGTGTTCCTAGCTACCATCTAATTTAATTAATATTTTTATTTGGAAAATATAAGTGTCAAATTAAGAGAAAAAATAAAACTTAAACAAATGAAAGTAAGTAACCTATGAAAATGAAATATAATATATGCCAAGAATAGGAACAACATAACTTCAAAGCGTGAACCTCAAGAACATTAGTGTTAAGAAAGCTTCAAATCAAATCCACACATACATATATAGATAAGTTTATAAACCATGAATAAGTGCATGATTAATATCTACATAAAAACATATGATCGTACAAGCTAGGTAATGATACAATTTGGAATGTTAATAAAGAAATTACCACAAAGCAAAGGTAAGCACATCATATACCATCCATTTGTTTTATAAAGAGTAATACCTCAACGCATGAAGACGCACGAGGAAACATTATGCCAAAGTTCAAGGAACTTTAAATCATTAAGTTGAGAATATCCATGGCACCATCACATAAAACCTCCATCAAATCCAGAAGTGGAAATGGAAAATTACTTCTTGCATCCACCAAAAGATCATATTTCTCAAACAATATGTCCAAAAAATAGGTCCAAAACTAAAAGTCCTTTACAATGTGTAATTAGCACATATTTATAGAAAGAGGGTTGACCTTTCATCTACCCAATGATTATTGAGCTACATCATGACATCATGACTTTTCACATCCCTATGAGACTCTACTCTAGTCTAGTATTTATCCTACTATGCATATGTTACATGAAAGAGATGGCTTAATTCTATGAATCTAACAATAGACAACTGTGGAACATCTAGATGTATCTCATGTATAAGATATGAGTTCCAAAGCTTGTAGTATTTCATCCCCCCTGCCCTATTCCACCCCATGTCGGGCACATAGTTGATTGGTCAAGCCTAACATGCCAACCTTTATAGAAGAAAACTCTCCTCTAGCAAGTAGCTAAACATTATTTCCTAACTCATTCTACTAGAACTCGTGCCAAGATTTTTTCTTCGTAGGGCGGGTTCTTTCATAAATTTTGGGTTGATCTATACTAGCTCTCGGGTTCTCCCTTCATCGTCGATGCGGTGTGTTTCTTCCCCCGTTCTGTGTCGGCGACACTGATTGGACCTGGTTCACCTAGGGGAAATGAAAGAAATCAAAATGCAACACTATCAATTTCCCTATAGAAATATTACAGAAGGCAAGATACCGCCCTTCGATGCAAAGTTTAATCGATAAGCACGTGGCTGATTTTCTACCCATGTTGGGTTGATGTAGTTCATATCATGTTGGGAACATGGGTTCCTTCTATCTCCTCTCTTATCTGGTGCTACCCTGTTCTGAACATACCCTTTCTTCCATTATGCATGTGGACAAATGGGCAGCTACCTGGGATTATTTCATTAAGCTGGGAAATACTAATGTACCTCGTGATTGGCGAAGGATTTTCAAATTCACTATAAAAACACTTCTTTGGCAACCCACTTTATATTTTGGATTTGAATCTTTATCCTCCAACAACTTATATGGACACCAAACCTTGAGTTTCATTGCAATGGGAACTATGCTTGAATAATCTTACTGATTAACTTTGTTTTTTTGGCACTAGACCATTCATGTTGTTCAAGGATATTATTTACAATACTTATTTCTAATTGGATCTTCCTTTCCTTTTAACAGACCTTAACCAGTTTCAATCGGATTTGGTTAGGCAATGTCACTATCTTGGTATATATTATTACCAGTTCCACCACATATTGAGTAATCATTTATTTTATAACTTGCAAATTTTCCATTGTAGCAACATGTTTGAAAGGGGATGAGAAATTCTTGAATCTCTTGGAGGAATTATTCTTCACTCATTACTTCACTGACTAATCCAATAGAATGTACTTTTTACACTAGGATAATAGCCTTTGGTCCACTCAATGGATGTTTATATGAGGTTAGTACCATATCTATGAACTTTTCCAGTTTATCTCGTGATTGGATCTTGATGTGGATTTGGACCCTGTCATTTGGAGCAGTTATCCAATCCTTTGTGGGGAGAGTTTCTAGCACAACCAAATATATATAAATCTAGTAATACATGTTATTGATAGATGTGGTGGCATGTTTAAGCATATTTTTCTTCTCTTTATTTTTTTTCTCTATATGGTCGGGAATGTTTCCATAGTATTATCCAACTTCATCATCTCTTGATAGAATAAGGCCATAATGTCTTATAGTGTCACTACCTCTTCTTGTATGGAAGCTTGTAACTCTTTTCCACTTGAATAGGCTAGGCGCAAAACCTGGTTCTCCTCTTCTTCCCGAACAAGCCTTTGTTTAGAACTGTGTAGTTTGGCTTACAATTCATCAACATGTTTCTTTATTATACTCACATTTAACTTTGTTGAAATCACAAAGGTTATTCCAACTGAAGCGATCATCTTGGGATTCATTGTAGTGTCTAGTATAATATCAGTTTCTATAATCACTAATAAAGGCACAGTCAGCTTCTTTTCATAACATTTCTCCTCTCCTGCATAATCTTACTCAGGATTTGATCAAAGGTCAATCTTATGATATCTAATACATCTTATTCCTCATTTGGGATGCCTAACCCTTTAAGTGGAATATTCCCACCATTAATTAGAGTGGAATGAGGAATTTCCACTAGAGATAAATCAGTCTGCATCCTAGACCCTTGACCCTGCTAATTGTTTATTATGTTACCTCGTTTCTCATTAAGGTGGTCTAGTTCATCTTTCTCAGTTAGTCATTCCTATTGTCTCTTCATTTATACCTTCAAAAAAAATACCCTACAGACAATACAAGGAATCCAAATGTACAATTTTATGAGGGTGAACCGTTGGGTTAAATGGCTGATGT